>CM067093.1:955438-1135664 GCA_034008185.1 Gorsachius magnificus | reverse complement strand
TCTTCAGTGATAGGACGTGAGGGAATTGTTCAATCTGCATCAGGGGAGGTTCACAATGGACATCAGGAAGGGTTGCTTTACCGAGAGGGTGGTCAACCATTGGAAGGGGCTTCCAGGAGAGGTGGTCGCTGCCCCATGCCTGCAAGTGGTTTAAGAGGCATCTGGAGAACACCCTTAATAATATTCTTTAACGTTTGGCCAGCCCTGTAGTGGTCAGGCCGTTGAACTCGATGATCATTGCAGGGGACTTCCAACTGAAATTATTCCAGTCATTCCTTCTGTCCCTTCAATTCCATTCTATCCCAACACCATTAGTGCTGCCCTATTCCAAGGCAACCCCAAGGAGACCTCTCCCACAGACCCCCTTATCGGCCAAAGGAAGATCTCCTTGTGTGCTTTGCTGCTCTCCCTTAGAGGAGATGAGGCTTCCGTATTCAGAGGCTCAAAGTACCCGTCTTGCCTGATGAGCTGGAATTGCGTGCATCGCAACGGCTGGATGTGAGCAACCCCCTGCTTCCCCGGGCACCCTTTCTGCAGCATATGCCGACACACAACGGCTGCCCGGGCAGACAGAGCGACCAGAAAGCAAAACACACAGAGCCCACACATCGCACACAGGGACACCCAGAACCCAGAGAGGAAAGAGCCCCGTGCTTGCAACACACCATAACACAGTACTCACAGCTCCCTTGCTTTCCTCACCCGGGTCGAGGCCTACGTGCATCTCTGCGAACATGTGCTTTGTCTGCCCGACCTGGCCATTGAGTTACAGCACACAATAAGAGGTCTTGTCTTCTGAGGAACAGAACTAGCTGGTTATTGACTACCACTTCAACATTAGAAATGGCCGTAACAGATCCCAAACGTAACATCTCCGGAGTCGAGGAGCCTTCAGTTTCTCTTATTTCCTGGTTTTCTTGGAGGGGAAGACAAACTTTCTTCTGACTTAGAATTGGGAGGACATGGGTGATGCCAACTGCAAATGCAGATTTAGTCTGGAGGAACCATTGCCAGGGGAAGTAGACCTGATCCCTTCGTATCGCGCAGCATGAAGCCTCTGGCTGTGCTGACTCCATGCTAGTTCAAGGAAAGACTGTGGAACGGTTCCGCAGAGAGTGTCCCCGGTTTGTCTGGTGCTACGTCCTCCATGGTGACAGGGCCACGGGGGAAATCTTGTTCATCGTCGGAGGCCCCCCCCATGCCACACTGCTGGGCTGGCAGGCTGGGGAGGATGGGCTTCAGGAACTTGAACTCGCTGTTGCCCGAGCCTGTCGTGAGGTTGATCTCGTAGCAATAGGCGTGGGGCAGCGTCCCTGCAGCGGCTGCCTCGGCCAGGCCGCTCTGCAAGTTGCCGGTGCCGTAAAGCACGTGCCCACCCTTCAGCTCCTTTCTCTTGCAGGCCTTATGAGCGACGAAGGCTGCCACGGATGCGAGGAAGAGGAGTGAGACAAAGACCAAGGAAACGATCAAATAGGTGGTCAGGGAGCCGCCCTCGTCCTCCGTGGCCAGGTTGCTGTGGGGTAGGCGCACGTCTGAGAAGTCGCTGAGCAGGAGCGCGCTCAGCGCCGCTGTGGCCGACAGCGGTGGCTGCCCGTTGTCTCGCACCAGGACGACGAGCTTCTGCTTCACGGCGTCTCTCTCCGTCACTTGCCTCCTCAGCCGCACCTCCCCGCTTTGGGCACCCACTGCAAAGAGCCCGGGCTCAGTGGCCCTCAGCAGGTGGTACGAGAGCCACGAGTTCTGCCCCGAGTCGGCATCGACGGCCACCACTTTGGTGATGAGGTACCCCGCCTCAGCTGACACGGGCACCAGCTCGCCGGACGCTGGGCTGCTCTCCTGGGAGGGGTACAGCACCAGTGGCGCATTGTCATTCTCGTCCACGACAACAAGGCGGACGGTGACGTTGGCAGTGAGCGGAGGAGTCCCCGCATCGGAGGCGCTCACCAAGACCTTGATCTGCCTCACCTGCTCGTAGTCGAGGGGCCGCAGCACAAACACCTGCCCGTTCTCAGAGTTCACCGAGATGCAGGAGCAGGGAGGCTGCTCTGCGGGCTGGGCTGGTGCCAGGGAATAGGTCACCTTGGCGTTGGGCCCCACGTCGGCATCCGAGGCACTGACGGCTCCAGCGAGCACCGTGGGCACATTGTTCTCACGCACGTACATGGTGTACGAGGCCTGGGTGAAGACAGGCGCGTTGTCGTTGACGTCGGAGACGTCCACCGTGAAGGTCTGCGTGGTCGTGAGAGGGGGTGACCCCGCGTCTGCTGCTCTGACAGTGAGGACGTACCGTGCCACCTCCTCCCGGTCCAGCGCGCTCACCGTCACCAGCTCGTAGTAATTCTTATAGGCCAGGCGCAGGGAGAAGGACAGCTGGTCTTCAAGGGCACAGGAGATCTTCCCGTTGGCACCAGCATCCCGGTCCCTGACGGCAAAGAGGGCGACCACCGTCCCTGGTAAGGCGTTCTCGGGGAGGGGGCTGCTGAAGGAACTGACCGCCAGCTCCGGGGCATTGTCATTCACATCCACCACCTCCACCAACACCTTGCAGATGGCCGAGAGGCCCCCGCCGTCCGTGGCCCGCACGCTCAGCTCGTGAGTCTCTGCCGCCTCAAAGTCCAGAGGCTTGGAGAGTTTAATTTCACCGCTCGTGGGGTCAATCGTGAATGCTGAGTAGCTCTTGCCTGTTGTCTGCCTGAACTGATAGGTGATGTCCCCGTTAGGTCCTGCATCCTGATCGGTTGCCAACACTCTGACAACCGCAGAGCCCACAGGTGCATCTTCCAAAACCTGTCCATTGTACAGTTCCTGCGTGAAGACGGGAGCGTTGTCATTTACATCCAGAACGACAATGTGGATTTGGGTGGTCCCACTCCTGGGTGGAGAGCCCCCGTCCACGGCAATGAGACTGAAACCCACCTCCGCCTGCTCCTCTCTGTCTAGCGGCTTCTCCAAGACCAGTTCCACATACGTCTTGCCCGTAATACGACTCCCAAAGGAGACACTGAAGTACTCGTTCTCGGGAGAGATGCTGTAAGCCTGGATGCCGTTGCTGCCAACATCCAGGTCCTCAGCCCCCTCCAGAGGGAATCGCGAGCCCGGGTCGCTCCTTTCCAGGATCTGAAAGGTGATTCGCTCCTCCGGGAAAACGGGCGAATGGTCATTGATGTCCTCCACGGCCACCTCGACGCGAAAGAACTGGAGGGGGTTTGCCAGCAGGAGCTCGAAGGGGAGCGTGCAGGTAGCGGCCTGGCCGCACAGCTCCTCCCGGTCCAGCCTCTCGGCCACTACGAGGCGGCCGGTGCCGCGGTCCAAGCGAAAGCGCTGCCGGCCGTCCTCGGAGGCCAGGCGGGCGCGGCGAGCCGAGAGCTGCGCCGGGGCCAGCCCCGCGTCCTCGGCCACGTTGGCTACCGCGGCGCCGCTCTCCGCCTCCTCGGCTACGGAGTAGCGGAGGGGCTGGGGGGCAGCGTGCGGCAGGGAGAGGAAAGCAGAGAGACAAAGCACTTGCCTTGCGATCGCCATGGCGGGGCGGCGGCCAGGCTCGGTCTCGCGGCTCGCCCGCGCAGTCCTCCGCGGAAAGCGGCGCCCGGCAGCAGCGCGGCGGGGCGGCGGGCGGGCGCCCTCCCTCTCGCCCTCCCTCTCGCCGAGTCCGGCCGCCGGCCCGCAGCGCGGCCGCCCTGGCCCGGCAGCCGATGGCACGGGGCTCCGCTCGCCCGCCGCTCGCCGCCGCTGCCCGTCTCGGCTGGGCCGGGCGGGGCTGGGCAGAGCAGAGCCGGGCTCGGCCGCCTCCCCGCCCGCAGCCGCTCGGCGACGCCTTGGCCGGGAGCACCACCCTGCGGCCCGCGGCGGGACTGCGCCCGCCCGCCGCCCGCCGCCCGCCGCCCGCCGCCCGCTGCCCGCGCTGCCGGCTCGCCCCGGCACACGGAGCCGGGCGCACACGCGGGGCTGCCGGCCGCTCGCCCGCCGGTCCGGCGGCTGAGCGGCAGGAGGGGCTCCCCCCGCGTGGGCTGCCCCCTCGCCCGCGGGCTGCCAGCTGCGCCGCGGTTCTTAGTCCTCGCCCGCTCCCGCCTCAGCGCTTATTTTCGAGCTGGGCAGGACGGGCCTCAGGAACTGGAATTCGCTCCTCCCTGAGCCGGTGGTCAGGCACACTTCATAGCCGTAAGCCGGCGACAGAGTGCCCGTGCCGGCCACGTCCACGCCGCCGGTGACGAGGTCGCCGTCAGCGTAGCAGTGGGCAGAGGGAGGCGATTTGCGTGCTCTTAGGCGAGCCTTGTAGAGCTTGGCCGCTGAAAAGCCGAGGACCGACAGGAGGAAGAGGGACGAGACGCAACCCAGGGAGGCGATGAGGTAGGTCGTGAGCAGGTCCTCCTCGCTTGCCTGTGGCTGCTGCTGCTGCCTCCCCGCAGGAACCTTGTTGAGCTGGAGGAAGGCGTCGGAGAAGCCGTCCACCAGGGCGATGCCGAGGGTGGCGGTGGCGGAGCGCGGTGGCTGCCCATGGTCTCGCACCAGCACGATGAGCCTCTGCCGGGGTGCGTCCCTCTCCGACACGGCCCGCGCCGTCCGCACCTCGCCGCTGTGCAGCCCCACGCGGAACAGCCCCGGCTCCGTTGCCTTGGCCAGCTCGTACGACAGCCACGCGTTCTGCCCCGCGTCCGCGTCCACCGCCACCACCTTGGCCACCAGGTACCCGGCCTCAGCCGAGCGCGGCACCAGCTCGCCCGCCACCGCGCTGCCGTCGGGGGGCGGGTGCAGCACGACGGGCGCGTTGTCATTCTCGTCCCGCACCACCACGCGCAGCACCGCGGGGCCCCCCCGCGCGTCGCTACCCCCCCCCCGGGGGGGCCCCCAAGGCCCCTCGTAGTCCAGCGGCGCCGCACGGTTCCACTCTCCGCGTCCACGGACACGAAGGATGCCGCGACGGGGGCACCCGGCGGGGGCGGCCCCAGCGCGTATCTCACTCGGGCGTTTTTTCCCGCGTCGGCGTCCGATGCGCTCAGGCGGCCCAGACTTGTCCCGGCGGGCTCGTTTTCGCTCAGCACCATGGTGTAAACGGCCTGGTTGAAGGTGGGCGCGTTGTCGTTCACGTCCAAGAGCCGCACGAGCAGCGTCTTGGACGCCGAGAGCGCGGGGGAGCCCTCGTCGCGGGCCCGCACCGTCACGTTGTACTCCGCCATCTGCTCCCGGTCCAGCGCCTCCGATGTCACCAGCGCGTACGCGTCGGCCGCCAGGCGCGTGATGCTGAAGGGCTGCTCGCCCGGCAGCTCGCAGCTCGTCCTGCCGTTGTCCCCCGAGTCTCGGTCCCGCACGTTGAAGAGTGCCACCACGGTGTTCGGCGGCGCGGCTTCCGAGAGGGGGCTGGTGAGGGAGGTGATGATCACCTCGGGGGCGTTGTCGTTCACGTCCTCCACCTGCACCTCCACTTTGCAGTGCGCCGCCAGGCCCCCTCCGTCTGTAGCCTGGACGTCTATCTCGTAGGTCTTCGTTTCTTCATAATCCACCGGTTTTTTGAGTCGAATCTGCCCTGTCTCTGAATTTATTTTAAACGTCTGGCGATTTTCCTCTGAATTTTGAACTATGGAATAGGCTATTTCCCCGTTCGTTCCCGAGTCTAAATCGCTAGCAGACACCGCCACCACTAAGGTATCCTGGGAGCTATTTTCTAATACCCGGACTTTATACAGACTCCGGGTAAACACCGGGATGTTGTCATTTATATCCAAAACTACCACGCGGATTAAGGCTGTACCAGAGCGCGGTGGAGACCCACCATCCACAGCCGTGACGCTGAAAGCCACTTCTGCCTGCTGCTCCCGGTCCAGGGCTCGGTCCATCACCAGCTCGGCGTAACTCCTGCCATCACTCCGCCTCCGGGTGTAGATACGGAAATAATCGTTTGAGCTGATGCTGTAATGCTGAAGACTGTTGTTCCCCACATCTGGATCCTGAGCGCTTTCCAACAAAAACCGAGCCTCTGGCATTGCAGTTTCCGGGATCTTTAAAACTATCTCTTTATTTAAGAACACGGGAGCATGATCATTTATGTCGGTGAGGCTTACCTCAGCTCGGAAGGACTGCAGTGGACTCTCCAGCAGCACCTCGAAACGCAGCAGGCAGGGCTCGCTCTGCCCGCACAGCTCCTCCCGGTCCATCGGCTCTCGCACCACCAAATCCCCGGTGTGTTCGTTCAGCTGGAAATACTGCTTTTCTCCTTCAGGAACGAGCCGAGCCTGTCGAACCGATAATTCCTCAGCAGTCAGTCCCAAATCCTTAGCGATATTTGCCACAAAGGAGCCTCTCTCCGCCTCTTCGGGCACCGAGTAGCGGGCGGTTTCTGCTCTCACCGCCGACACGCAGAGGAGCAAGATTAGAGCCACCGCTCGCCCTGGGAGCGGGTCCTCGCTCTCCCTCACCTCCATGCCTCCCCGCGAACCGATCTCTTCGCCCCGTGAGCTGGATGGAGCTGCCGGGCCAGCCTGCCGGTCCCCGGGCAGAGCAGCCCGGGATGGTGCAGCCCCCCGAACCGCCCCGCCCGGCCGAGCCCCGGGGGCGGTGGAGCTGGGAGCTGCGCGGAGCCTCCGCGGTCAGCAGCGGCACCCGGCGGCCGACCTGCAGAAGGACGCGGAGATTTCCCAGCGCAAAGACTGCAGAACGGAGAGAAACCGCTGTCTTTCTCTGTCCCCAGCTCAGGGTCTACAGATTTAACTGCCCATACAGCCCTATCCGAAGTATGGCCACCACTTGAGTGAGCAATGCTCCTGTTTGCCTTTTATTTGAAACCGAAATTTACTTCAAGCTGGTTTTTCTAATGTCCTTCCCTACAGCGGTTTAAACTGTTATGCACAGTGAAGATATTACTTTCCAGCTGTTTAGTTGAAAAACCTGTGCATTGTTACCGGTGTCCAGCATCCAGAGGGAGCTAGTCCATCGTGGCAGCGATCACCATGTACTTCCCCACAGTAATTCGTGAGTGGGTTTCCAGAATGGACCAACGTTGTTCCCCCGATTCACGACCTCTCAGGCTGGAAGCCCTCGGGAAGGGGCTGAGGGCAGCATCTCTCGGACCTCAGCTTGGCTCAGAAAATCCCCCTCCACCTTGCTTCAGCTTCTGAGCACGGCCTACTCCCAGGTCACTCTGATTTCCCCTGCTAAAATCCACTCCAAAGGCACAAACTTATTCCCGAAATGCTGCTCATAGCTTGGCTATGACAGCAAGAAGTGTCAGCGATGACCGTGACAAGTGATCTTCGAAACAGCACACTCAGCCGAGGGAGTTCCGAGGAGGCTTTATTTGACTCTTAAATATGTGTGAGCAACAAGAAATACCACATCACTTTATAGATCAACAGTAGTGAATGAAAGGAAAAGAAAACAGAAAGCTTATTGGAGCTTTACATTCTACAGTGCCTTAAGTGTATGGTAAATGGTTTAGCCTATTTTACTGTGAAACCACAAGCAATAGTTTCAATGCTCTGCTACCTTATACTCAAAACCCATTAAATGTTCATTTCCACTTTACGCTATGGAAAAAAAAAAGAATCTGTTGCTCCAAGGACATTCTTTACAGTATGGGGAACCTGTAAACTCCTGGTCAAATAGACAAAGTGCCAATGCCAGCCATTTCTAATGTAATCAGCTTCTGCTTGTTATTAAGTAATTCCCTTGCAAGCACCACTTAATTTTGCTTAATATCTGCTTGGCCTGGTATTGAACAGACTGCAGAAAATTAAGACATTATTACAGAGCCCTCTCCATAAGAACAAAACACGGAAAAGGTGATGTAGGAAAAAGTTATCTTAGAATCATAGAATGTTTTGGGTTGGAAGGGACCCCTAGAGGTCATCTAGTCCAACCCACCTGCAAGGAGCAGGGATGCCGCTAACTAGATGAGGTTGCTCACAGCCCTGTCCAACCTGGCCTGGAATGTTTCCCGGGATAGGGCCTCCACCACCTCTCTGGGCAACTTCCAGTTTTCAGTATTGCCCTTAACATTTAAAAGCAGTGACACTTTCACAATCATACATCAAGTCTTGGTGTAACCAACATGCAAGATAGTCCTCCTCCTCCATCCATACCACAATTACAAAATACCTGCATGGCTAAAGTAGTGCTCGAGAGGAGAGTGGGTTTGCTCTCTCACAGAGAAGCCTTGTATCTCCATGGTATATTTTTGGTTGGGTGTTTAGTCGCTTTGTTGTCTTTTCCCTTGTGAGGATGTTAGCCAGTGAGGACAGACATGATTGTCTTTCTCCTCACTTACTGATGGGTGAGCCAAGGCTTTTGATCAGAACTGACATTTAGCACCATCCCCCTGCGTGCAGTACAAGCATCTTCCGCAGGTCTGGGACCCGTCTCTTCAGAAAGGGGAGCTCTGCCCTGCAAAGGAGAGAGTGGAGGTTGTTGTTTGAGTGTTGAAGGTAAGCAGGCATCAGCGAGAAGCTTAGAGGGCCACTGCATGGGTGACACCACCTTCTCTACTCAGAGCCAAAGAAGAGGTTGGACCGGGCAGTGGGTCTCTGACCTGAACAGGGAAAATCTAAAGCCAAAAATCGTCCTCCACTGTGGACATCCCAAAAGCAAACCTTTTATGAGCCTGAGGGAGTAATTTAAGATGGTAAGAGCCCAAAATAAAACCACTTTCTCACAAACAGTAAATGTGGTTTAATGTTGATGTATCAAGATGGGTCCTTGTCTCCCCTGAGGCTACTGTGACTGCAGTTCTGAGAACCTGCAGTAAGGTGAGTCCAAGTCATCAGTGGTTAGGAAATACAAAAATGTTGTGGGATGACCTTAAGATGGTGTTTGTGGGTCTTCAGCCTCATATACGTTCATCGTCCAGACTCCTGTGAAGTGCTAGTACCAGTAACCCCACGAGGAGAGAAGGAGCTGTTTCAATGACCACCTCGTCTCCCCCATGCTCTTTGAACAGCTGAAGTTTAAAGGGCATCTCAAACATGACTCACTTTAAGTTCACAGCAGCACTGGGAAGAGAGGTGCTTGTACTGTCCAGGATCACCTGGCTGGGTCTGGAAGGGACTGGGAGGGTGCATTGTAAAGCCCTGGTATCAACATTTTTCTGGCCAATAATATTCATCCAAGCCACAAAAATAAAAGGGAATTTAATGGCAGAGGTCCCCAACTCTGTGGCTTCCAGCAGCTTGTAAGACAGTTTGGGATCAGCACTGCCACCGCCCTGGTGAACGGCACTTGGCAGTGCTGAGCACCAGCTCCTAACAGCAGTGCAGGGGACACCATCAGCGATGTGACACCCCTTTGCACTGTTGTCCCCGCAGTCCTAGTTAACACTGGACAGGACCATTATATTCCCGGTGCTGTATCCCTAGGAGCGGTATCATTCTTGCTCCAGGTCCCTATGGGCTCTACACACTGCGTGGAGAGGACCCACTGTGTGGCTTACACATCCATACCCCTACTCCTCATCTTCTCATGGTCCAGCTGTCCCCCTTTGTGGTGACACCCAAGACTTGACCTAACACAAAGCAAAGGCTTGATCTAACTCAGAGCATAGGGCTGGATGCAGCGGGGCACAGTTAGTCAGCACTTGGGGAGCAGCTGAGCCATGTTGGATCCCCCTGGGAGGCCCCTGCCAGTGGCTCTGAGACCCTCTCTACCTGCTCCTCCGGCCCCAGTGGCTCCTCCACCACCAGCTCCACAACATCCATAGTTCTTACTGCCAGAGGTGAGCACACAGGACCCTCCACGTCATGCTGCTCCCTCCCCGCTCCCCCGATCACCTTGGCCCAGCCAGGTCCCTCACCTGTGCAGCCCAGTCGCCTTCTTCCCCAAGACTGGTTGGCTCTTGTGAGCACACCGAGCTCCGTTGTTCACCCGGGCCAGGGGGCAGCCCGGCAGGGAAGCAGGGGAAGAGGGGCCTGAGGAACTGAAACTCACTGTTGATGGTCCCGGCGGCAAAGCAGACATCATACACGTAGCTGCGGGGCAGGGAGCCTGCATTGCTCTCCGTGGCAGCCTTTGGAAACGTGGGCAAGGTCTCTGCCTTGCTCTGTCTGACCTGCCGCACCTTCACCACCACAGCGGCCACCGCAGTGGCCAGGAACAGCGCCGACACGCAGGCCAGGCAGACGATGAGGTACAGGGTCAGTGGCCCGTCGGGTTCAGTGGCCAACACTTCCTCACTCACCCGCAAATGGGCGTCAGAGAAGCCGTCTACCAGGGCGATGCCGAGGGTGGCGGTGGCGGAGCGCGGTGGCTGCCCATGGTCTCGCACCAGCACGATGAGCCTCTGCCGGGGTGCGTCCCTCTCCGACACGGCCCGCGCCGTCCGCACCTCGCCGCTGTGCCCCACGGAACCCCGGCTCCGTTGCCTTGGCCAGCTCGTACGACAGCCACGCGTTCTGCCCCGCGTCCGCGCCACCACCTTGGCCACCAGGTACCCGGCCTCAGCCGAGCACGGCACCAGCTCGCCCGCCACCGCGCTGCCGTCGGGGGGCGGATGCAGCACGACGGGCGCGTTGTCATTCTCGTCCCGCACCACCACGCGCAGCACCGCCTGGGCGCTGAGCGGCGGCGAGCCCCCGTCGGCAGCACGCACTGTCACCTCGAAGGCACGCACCTCTTCGTAGTCCAGCGGGCGGAGGATGTAAACGTCCCCATTTTCAGAGTTGACTGTCATGTCGGGCTGCTCCTTGCCCTCCTGCTGCACCAGCGCGTAGTTTACGCGGGCATTTTTTCCCGCGTCGGCGTCTGTAGCATTCATGCTGCCGATCCGGAGCATGGGGCTGTTGTTCTCTGTGACCGACATGGTGTAAATCTCCTGGGTGAACTCTGGGGGATTGTCGTTCACGTCTGATATCTGCACGAAGATGCTTTCCTGAGAGCTCAGCCGCGTCGTGCCCCAGTCCATGGCTGTGATGGTGATGTTATACTCTGCCGTCCTCTCCCTGTCCAGTGCCGCGTTTGTTCTCAGTTCGTAGTAATTATCAAAAGTGGGGGTGAGACTGAAAGGCAAGTCCCCGTCGATCGTGCACTCTGTCCTGCCGTTGTCCCCGGAGTCCCGGTCCCGCACACTGAACAGGGCCACCACGGTCCGGGGCGGGGCATCCTCGGGAATGGAAGCGGTGAGGGAGGTGAGTGCTATCTCCGGGGTGTTGTCGTTCACGTCCAGGACCTCCACCTGCACATTGCAATGCGCAGACAGCCCCCCGCCGTCGGTGGCTTTCACCACCATCTTGTGGTTTTTTGCTTCTTCAAAGTCCAGGTTGCCCAAGACCCGAATCTCCCCCGTGGCAGGGTTCAGCTCGAAGAGCTGCCGGGACCGCTCCGATGTCTGGGTGAAGGTGTACCGCACTTTCCCGTTGGACCCTTCGTCGGGATCCGTGGCCGTGACTCTGACCACCAGCTGCTCCGGGGGGCTGTTCTCGGCCAGGCGCACCTCGTAGATCTCCCGACCGAAGACCGGGATGTTGTCATTGGCGTCCAGCACCACGATCCGGACCTGAGCCGTGCCCGACCTGGGAGGTGAGCCCCCGTCGGTGGCGGTGAGGAGCAAATTCAGCTCTCGCTGCTCTTCGCGGTCCAGCTGCCGCTCTAGGACGAGCTCCGTGTATTTTACTCCATCTTTCCCTGTTCCGAGAGCGAGGGAGAAATGCGAATTGGACTCGAGGCTGTAGTTCTGCAAGCCGTTGCTGCCCACGTCCTTGTCCTGGGCACTTTCCAGAGGGAAACGGGACCCGGGAGATATCGTTTCAGGAAATCTCTAAAAGCATCTCCTTCTCCGGGAACACGGGGGAGTTGTCGTTCACGTCACGAACCTCCACCTCCCCTCGGATCAACTGCAATGGATTTTCAAAGAATATCTTAAAGAAGAGTGTGCAGGTATCGCTCTGCGGACAGATCTCCTCTCGGTCCAGCGACCTCTTTGCCGTCAGGACTCCGCTGTTTTGATTGAGGCGGAAAAGCTGCTCGTTCCCCTCGGACACAACGCGGGCCTTGCGAGCAGCGAGCTGGCTCGGAGCAACCCCCAGGTCCTTTGCAATATCGGCGACAAAGGAGTCCCTCTCCATTTCCTCCGCCAGAGAATAGCGGAGGGTTTCGGCCCCGCTCTGACACACGCAAACGCACAGAATAAACAAGATCACTTGCCTCTTGCTGCCTCCGCACGCCACTGCTCTCCAGAAAAGCCATCCACCGTCCTCCGTGGTTCCCAGCATCTTTAAGCCGTGGCCGCAGAGCGGTGTTTGTCAGGAATCCCGGGGTAAGGGGCTCTGAACGCCTCGGAGCACCCCACGCCGTGCCCCGCCGCCCTTCTCGAGCAGCTCACACGGCTTTTTTTTGTCTCCCTGTGCCTGGAAACCCGGAGCGGGCAGAGGAATTTGCCGGTCCGTGGCCAACATCCCCACCCAGCGTCGCAAGGGGGAATATTTCCTCTGCCTTCCCATTCGGGGCAGAGCTGCTGATTCGGAGGCTGCTGCCTGAATCTGCGCTCTCCGTGCCACACCGAAGCCAAAAAGCGCGGTGCAAATGCTCTCCTCGCTCGGAAAGCAGGCTCCCTCCCCGCATACAGAGCGCTGCTCTGGGTACCGCTTCCCCACCCGCGAACCCTTCATCCACAGCTCTTGGTTTCCCTCTGCGTCGTGCAGGCGTTGCGAGATCCGCCGCTTCCACGGGGGGCCTTGCGGGATTGTCCTTCTCCTCCACTTGTTAACCAGGCCAGTTAGCAAGTGGGGCGGGCTGGAGAAGCACCTCTATTGAATATGGAAGGGACCACGGGAAGGTCCCGACAGCAAATCTTTCATCATCATCCTAGCTCCCCATCCCCCTAGAATGATAATGCTGTTCCAGGACACATCATCCGTGTTCTTCACACCTCGCCCAAGGGCCACACAACGTTAACGTTTTCCTGCGAAAAGAGTTTTTCTCCTCAATGTCCAGGAGCACCCTCCCTCGCCTGCTGACGCACCCGTGATAAGGTGTCGCTGCAAGACGCATTCGTGAAAAATGTCCCCGGGCGTATGCAACCCTCGAAATGCCACAGCCCGTGTTCATGGTTTGAGGGTCCTTTCTCCTCTGATGTCACCGCACAGGCTTTAAAGGTCCCCGTACTCCGAAGTCAAACCCGAACCGAACTCCTGTAGCTGTGTCAGCACGTAGGGCCAGCAGCGATTTAACACCGAGGGCAAGGAAACAAACTGGAGAGCTCCTAATTAAACCCTCAGATACACAAACGCTAACGAGCAGGAGCTAACGGAAGCAATAGCAAAGCCCAGGGATCTAACGACGCTGATCGATGGGCCATTAAAGGAACCATTCAAATGTAAACTGCAAAGGCTTCAACCAGAAACTTTGTAAACGATAAGGGGGGGCGGGGGGGAAATTATCGCGGATAAGAGAAAAGAGAAAGAGTCTCATAGGAAAGAGCAAACTGATTACGAGACGTTTGAGGGGGGATCTAGGAGTATGCAGAGCTTATGATGAGATGATTAGAGGCAGGATCAGAGTCGGTAAAAGGGAGAGGAGAGCGGATAAAAACCCCAGGGTCAGGCACTCATCGCCGGCCCTGAGAATCGACTTATGTCGCGACTGCTTCTGCGGACCCAGCATTGCACACGCAATGCACTGGATATGCGCAGAGCTGCCTCTAAGTCCAGTCTTCCTCTTAGAGAATAATAATAAAAAGAAATGGAGGAGAAAACAAAAGACAGCTTGCTCTACGAATTGTTGCTTCAAGCGATTCTAATTCAGCTTTCACTCTAGAAGGAACCATGCTAATTTTCTATACAGCAAGTGTCCCAACCTCCTTGGATTTGACACATTTCCTCTAACTTCCGAGGTGTTTCCCCCTTATTTTTGTTTGCTAACAGGGCTGCCACTCTCAAACAATACTAGAAATTCGCGGGGGCCTTCATTTGTTTTAAAATAAAAACGTCGCGACTGTATCAGTAGGCGAAAGTAACAACCAGGGTTGACTTTGGGATTTCCCAGAAGTTTTAACTCCTAGAGGACTTTGCACGGATGCAGCCGGTTTTTTTGAGATTTGCTCTTATTGCCCTCGGACTCGGAAGCATAACAGAATCTAAACGGCTAACATAGCCAAAAACCAGGTCAGCTCTTTCCTCCTTTCTTCCCTTCCAGGGACGTGTCCATCTCTCGATGTTCCATCATTCCACCCACAAAAAAAAAAAACTTGCTGGAAAACCAACCGCAGGCCAGGTACAGCAGGAGATGTGTTGGGAACGTGGTTTCTCTCCTCATTCGTGCCCCATGCAAAAATAGCAGTGGCACCTGGAATCCACCTGCTTTGTGCCCTCGCCAGTGCTCCTGCTCCGCTCTTGGCACCTCTGAAAGAGGAGGTTTGATTCTCTGGAACCTAATCCTTGGCACCACGGCGCAGCAGGGAACAGACAAGGTGAGAAGAGCTTCCACGGACACTTCCCACTCCAGTAACCCTGTCACTCCCCCCATTTCAGAAGGGCAATGGTGTCCTTCAGCTTCAGGCGCAGGAGGGTGTAAGAGGAAGAGTGATCCATAATGGAGCTCTTGGCTATCATAGTACTGTTGCACATCAGAAGATGCTGCTCTTAAGACAGAAGCTCATGTTTTTTCAGATTTTAGAGAAATGTGAAATAAAGAGGGTCACTTACCGTGCACCATTGGGTAGCTAATGCCAGTGGTTTTCGTTGCGTCACAACAATAAAATGGATGTGTATGAGTGGAAAAAAGTATGTATATTGCCAGGCGAAGGCATTTCTGTTTTAGGACAGGCTAAGGAACAGTAATAAGAATGTAATTCACATAACTGTGTCAGAGCATTCACTTATCTCCTTGAGTACATACTGGTGTTGCAGGCTTCCTCATTTCTTGGGTTAGTGATGGCGTCTGTGTCCTAAGAATTCAGCTTAAACCAACCAAAACCAGGTTTCCTCTCTATTCTGAGACTTGCATCAGCACTAGGAAAGAGCCACAGCACCATATCCTGCTCGGTTCCTGGTATGGCTTCTTATTTTGGAACACAGTGTTCCTAGAAGAAGATTTTCCACGTAATTCTGCAGCCTGAGCAATCTCAGTTTCCTTCTTGGTCTTTCAGCTGGGAATTCAGATCTGCAGAGCGAAAACTCAGAGGCCCCATGCCGAGTTTTTTTTCCTGCCTGGCTAAAGGCTTCTTCCCCATCCCTGGAGCCACTGCCCATCCACCTCCAGCACACCCTGCGGCTTGGCAGGAGCGGTTGCCTGCAGATCAAAAGCACAGACGCTTTCCCGAATCACTGTGGTTTCCATGCCCGAGTGCAAAGAGGGACCAACGTTCCCGTCCTCTTCTTCTCAGCCAGCTCCCAGGACGGATTTCGGATTTCTTCGCTCGCCTCTAGCACTCAGCCGGCGCCTGAATTCCCAGTTCTCCTGCGGAACTGCTGCCCTGAGCTGGCCGCTGGATGCAAACGTGAGGAAAACCGGGAGAATCCTTCCCAACGTTCTAGCTTTCCGTTTTGCTGTAAATGCCACTGGTACATATCCTATTTGCTGTTCATTTTCCGAGAGACAAACCGGCCTCCTCTCTCTGTCTGCGTTCAGTCCAGTTGATGCTTGCCCCATCGCTCTGATAAATGTCAGCATTTCTTTCTCGCGGTATTAAGTCGGTGCTTACCAAGCAACGGGCTCGACCTGAGTCACCCCAGACCTGCGGCGAAATCCTCCCAGATCTCCCAGGGGTGGAGCGTAGCATCAGCGGGCTTGGGAGAACCTGGGAGACCGTCTCCCTCCTTCACATGATCCCCGATTCTGCCTTGTGCTCTTGGCGCTTCTCAATGCGGCAATTCCCAGCGCATCCCTTGGAAAGGCTTTGAACTAGGGCGTATTCCAGTGCAACCGGGACATTTCGGCTGTGCTCTCAGCTGATGTCAGCCGTGCACCATCTGACTGGTGCTCACCGGTCCCTCCCTGCTTGGGAGCTCCCCGCCCAGCAGCAGCAATACCCGCACAGCGCTGGCCAACAGCGGCACTGGGCGTCCAACGCAAGAACTGCACCGGGGCGCCTACCCCCGCGGCTCGGCACGCATCTCCTTCCCTTAGGCTCTGGCTGTTGCTAGGGCAAATTAGGAAACACATTTCCCACCTGAAGTCTATGGCAAATAAACGCACTTTCTCAGTAATTAGCGAGACGTTTGGTTTGGCACTAATAATGCGGGCCAGTATGGGACGCCTCGAAGGCATCGTCTACAAACCTTCCATTAAACACGCTTAACAAAGATGGAAGCTATGGGCAAATGTAGCAAGCATTGCTCACGCGTTGTGCACTACATCTTCCAGAAGTCAGAGAGACAATCGAGGGCTTTTCAAGCACGGGCTGGTTTCTATTTCACAAGGAGATCTTCAACTGTTGTATGTCCTCTCCTAGAGTAACCTGAAGTTAAGAACCAATTCATTATTAAAAGCAGCATAAACCTCCACCAACTCTTGGAGCAGCTGCAATGGATTTGCAAGGAATATCTCAAAGAAGAGGTGCAGGTGTCTCTCCACAGACAGATCTCCTCTCAGTCCAGTGACTCCTTTGCTGTCAGGACTTGGTGTTTTGACTGAAGTGGAAACGTTGCTTGTTCTCCTTGGACACAGTGTGGACCACGTTTCCTCCTAGGTAGCAGCACTTCCTTTCTACTAACTTCCGTTCTAAAATCTCCCCTGCATACTTCCCAACTTCAAAGAATAAAGGGAAATTCCCTGCTTCAAAAGCCTGAGATCACAAACTTTCTCAGAGCCATTCCACACTCTCCACTCTCCAAAGAATGCTGGACAGAAGACACCTTCCAGATGTCTACCCAGACCTTGTCCACCCTACATCTCTGAAGACAAGGAATTCTTGCTCTCTTCTCTTGAGCCATGACAATCTCAGTACTTCTCATTTGAAAATAAATCCTTCTCAGCTTCAACACTTTGCTACTACAAATGCCTTTGAAGCCAATTAAGCAATTACTCTCATCTTCATAAACTTTGTGCTCAGTGGGATCCAGTTTTTCCACCCTCAACCTCACTCCTAGGTCAAACATGCAGCAGACAATTTTTTTCAGAAATCCCCAGAACCACGTGCTTTGTTACATTCTGAGGTCTCAAATGGCCCACAATTAATATTTTAATTTCTAGCTCTAAGTTTATGTAGTTTGTGGGGAAAAATGTCATCTGTTGAGGTCTTTTTCATGTTCTTGTGTCCAATTTCTGTATGACTCCTTCCACATTTTCCTGCAGTGGTTGTTCCGATTGACTAGGAGGAGATACACATGGAAGTCACATGACGAACAGTCAAGCAGCACAAGGTTGTCAGGCAATTCAAATCCACTGTGTGAATAATCTTGGCTTTCCAGGTGCTTTTCATGAAGTAACAGAGGATTAGAAGATTATTTTTTCAGTGACATTTGGATAGCCTTGTAAAAGAAACTTCAGGGACAGAAGTCCCACACAGACATTTCATGAACAAAGGCAAGAAAATTCCAGCTTGTGAAGAAATGTTTCTACAGTTGGCTGCCTGAAGACAGTGGCTAGCAATGATTGAAGGAAAACAGTCAGGCGATATAATAAAAAGTGAGGAATAGCCAGACCATATGCTGCTCTGGGCACAGAAATAGCACATTTTCTCTTTAATGGGCAGGCCAGGAAAGAAAGTATATGGGGAGAGCTTGGCCTTTGACAGGCTAATTTTGGAATTCTATCTAGTTGTCTGAGAAGACAAACAGGGATTCAGCTGAGAAGCAGATTTGGAAGTGTGGGAGAGAAAGGGAGAGCAGCAAGGGGGATAGAAAATTTTAGAGGAAGGAAAGCTGCTGTGCAAGAGGGGCCAGGAAAGGACAGGCATGAACCTGTTGGATTGACAAGGCCAATCAAGGAGAGTAAGGACAGAGAAATACATGTAGGATCCATAGACTCATAGAATCCTTTAGGTTGGAAAAACCCTTTAAGCTCACCAAGCCCAACCGTTAACCTAACCCTGCCATTCCACCACTAAACCCTGTCTCTAAGCACCTCATCTGCCCAGCTTTTAAATACCCCCAGGGATGGGGACTCAACCCCTTCCCTGGGTAGCCCCCTTCCAGTGCTTGACAATCCTTTCTATGAAGAAATTTTTCCTGATGTCCAACCTGAACCTGCCCTGGAGCAACTTCAGGCCATTTCTGCTTGTCCTACTGCACGTTACCTGGAAGAAAAAAATCTTTTTAGTAGGGCCAGCTGGGACAGGACAAGGGGTAATGGTTTTAAACTAAAACAGGGTAGATTTAGACTGGACATGAGGAGGAAATTCTTTACAACGAGGGTGGTGAAACACTGGAACAGGTTGCCCAGAGAGGTGGTGGAGGCCCCATCCCTGGGAACATTCAAGGCCAGGTTGGATGGGGCTCTGAGCAACCTGATCTAGTTAGCAGTGTTCCTGCTCACTGCAGGGGGTTTGAACTAGATGACCTCTAGGGGTCCCTTCCAACCCAAAACATTCTATGATTCTAAGAAGAGACCAACACCCATCTCACTAAAACCTCCTGTCAGGCAGTTGTAGGGAGCAATAAGGTCTCCCCTCAGCCTCCTCTTCTCCAGGCTGAACCCCCCCAGCTCCCCCAGATGCTCCCCAGCAACCTTGGGCTCCAGACCCTTCACCAGCTTTGTTGCTCTCCTCTGGACATGTTCCAGCAACTCAACATCTTTTCTGTAGTAATGGACCCAAAACTGAACACAGTATTCAAGGGGCGGCCTCACCAGTGCCCAGCACAGGGGCACGGTCCCTGCCCTGCTCCTGCTGGCCACACCACTCCTGATACAAGCCAGGGTGCTGTTGGCCCTCTTGGCCACCTGGGCACACTGCTGGCTCATATTCAGCTGCCTGCGACCAACACCCCCAGGGCTTTTTCCACCAGGCAGCTTTCCAGCCGCTCTTCCCCACACCTGGAGCTCTGCGTGGGGTTGTTGTGACCCCAGGGCAGGACCCGGCCCTTGGCCTTGTTGAACCTCACACAGTTGGCCTGGGCCCATGGATCCAGCCTGGCCAGGTCCCTCTGCAGAGCCCTCCTCCCCTCCAGCACATCCACACTCCTGCCCAGTTTGGTGTCACCTGCAAACTGGCTGAGGGTGCATTCAATCCCCTCAGCCAGATCATTGATAAAGATATTAGACAGAACTGGCCCCAAAACTGAGCTCTGGGGAACACCGCTTGTAACCTGTACACCGTGTGCAACTGGCAAATGAAGGCAACTTAGGAGGAGCTTGTTGGTATAGCACCTGTAAGAAGAGAATCAGAATGGGCATTAGTAAAGGGAAAGTGTGGTCCAACCATCCAGATTGAAAAGGATATGGGGAATTCTGGAGAAAAGCAGGAAGGGCAGTAGATGCAGTTTGAAGTCAAAGCAGGTGCATGGATCAGAAAGGATTGAAAATGGACATAAAGAAGGAAGAAACAAAACAGGCAGGAGAGGAAGGTAGAGGTAGAAAGGCTGAGATACAGTCTTTTATGTTTACGTGTCTTTCCTTCATTCTCAGTGCCTGGCTTAGGACCTAGATATCTTCTTTTCCATCTTTCTCCCTCAGAGTGTCTCTCTTTCCATGTAGGGAGCAAGAAAATTATGAGAACTTATCAGCAAACCAAAGGGAACCCTAGTCGCTCAGCCAGTTTAAGAGGATGAAGTGCTCAGAGAAAGCAATCATCTGTGCCCAACTTTCTGTCTCCTGAAGCCAGGCTTAGTCCATCTTCAAGCTAAGTTCTCAATCCTGTAACCCTTGGAGGGCATGAACATATTGAGAGGGTGGAAACACTGGGTCCAGTGCCACCTAAAAGGGAGGTCAATGGAGAAGTGATTTGAACACAAGTTCATGGACAGCATAGTCACTGCCTGGAAGGAAAACAGAGCTTCTGAACTGAGGCCTTCAAAGGAGACAGAGAGATGAAGGGAGTTGTCATGTTTACTCATGCCGCAGGTGAACTGGGAGATGCATGAACATGAGGCGACCACCCCCCTGCTCCACATCTAGTGCTTCTGAAGATACAGTAACCAGGCCAGTGGTTAACTAAGTGGCCACCACTGTTCATAAACCAAATCCAGCTAAATGATAAGGGCTGTATAACCCCAGCATAAGAGGAATCTGGCCTGTGCTTTACAGAAGCAACAGAGACTTCATGGTTTGGGAGGGTACCTGGAAAAAAAAAAAAAAAAAGGCTTTTCATGCCCTCTGTTTAACACATGCTTCTCTGCCCTCACATACGGGTCCCTTCCTCTCACGTTATGGTTCCAGCAGCAACTGCAGATCAGGCATCCTGCAGGATCACAGGACAATCCTTGTGTCTGACACAACTAAAGCATTCCCAGAAATACAGGGTGACCAGTGAACTTCCTGGGACACCTTTTACACCAAGTAGTGAGATTTAGGCTCTCCATATCCTAACATACACTTGTATCTTGACTACTTTTTTTTTTATACCTGCTGTATCTTGTCAAATCTGAGCTGTGAAAAGCCATCCTTCTTTTGGGCGATGTTTTGACATGCGCTGCACTGCTGACCAACGACACATAGATACTCTGAAAGAAAGGAGCCTTCCAGAGCAGAAGGCATCCATCCTGTGGGGAGAAATCCAAAAAGGGTTATTCACTGTTTAGGCAACAGCCATACACTCACACTAATATTGCATTTACTAATGGAGTAGACACACCAGCAATGAAAAACCGAGAAACAGCTTAAAAGTAGATGCACACACACAGTTCCTAATGAACAATTATAAATCATACAGTTATGCAAGTGATGCCTTTAGCTGAAGGTGCGTCACAGCTAATTTACTTTCCAAAGAGTTTATACCTAGACAGGTAAATGTGCCGGTGTCAAGATTCTTCTATTTCTGCATTCATAAAACTGAAAAAGATAAAAGAAAAAAAGACACAGAGAGAGAGAAAGAGAGAGGGGGAGAGAGAATAAGAAAAAAAAGAAAAAAGATAAAAAAATATTTTTACATCAAAGATAATGATGGGGATGGTTCATAGTGAACAATCTGTAGTTCACAAGCACTGTCACATATAAAAATATTATCTGCTCAAGCCCTCCCAAAAAGGTGCTGAGACTTGGGCACACCTTGGCATCACTTAAATGCAATTTTTTTTGTCTATCTGCAAGTCGGCCCCTGCCCGGAGCTCTGCCCAGGGAGGAGCAGAGGCAGCAGGGTCGGATCCTGTTGCCCGGTCCCTGGCTCCGGCAGGCGGGGGATGCGCGGCTGCAATCCCCGCTCCGCGCCGGCGGAGGGCAGCCTCCACCAGGGAAAAAACCCAGGGGCGAATTTGCAAGTCACGGCAAGGAGCGGCAGAAACCGGCTTGGAAACAACCGGGCTCAGCAGCAACCCGGGTTCGGCTGGGGCAAGGGACCCAGGCCCCCGGAGAGAGGCAGGTCTCTCTTATCTGTCCATCTGTCCGATTCCTTGTCCACCGGAGCTGGCTCCTGTATTGCTGCTCGGACCTGAGCACACCCTCAGCTCCAGGGAAACAAGCTCAGATTCCGAGAGTTTTGGACTGAAAGCAGGAGGCTGGAGAGAAAGGGGAATGATGAGGTCAGTGGTGATGTGATGAGTTTGTGAGGGGGGACTCAGCCCTCTGGACTGAGCTGGGTTTGGGAGGTGATACAGGTCGTGGAGCAACCATGGGGATAATTTTATCCCTTGAGGTCTCTAATGCTGGCTTTCTGCCTTTGCCATGGATCAAAAATGAAATTGCAGTAGTATTGAGCAGTCGGCTGGTTCCCCCGGCACCAGGGCTACAGGGCAAGCGAGGACAGCAGCCAGCTTAAACCCTGGGAATCAGGGATTGTTGTAGGAGGCACCAGGGCTAAATAATCTCCTAACTTCCTTCCCTGCCAGGCCAGAGCGTGCCTAATGCAGAAAATATTTTTATCATTTTAAATATGCTTAAAGAATTGTTTTCACATTCATTACTACATGCTTGTTGTCCATTTTAATCTTCACAGAGGACAAAGAAAGGGTTACAGAAACCTGTTTAGAGAGAGACAATTGTTAGGAATTCATATATCTATATTATTCCTAATCACACACCTCAATTTAAAGTGAAATTCACAGGTTTGCCCACGACTGATTTATTCATTTAAAATACCTTAAAGAAAATATACCTTAAAAAGTTTAAGCCAAATTTTTAAAGTAAGATTAGCGATGCGGAAGCATTTGAGATCAAGAAGTTTCAGCTAAGGCACAGTAAGCAAATCTGGTTTTCAAGAAGCAAGCACATCACACACTACTGTAAATACCCCATTTAGATCCTTAAGGTACAAGCAAAATAGGTTTTGACTCCTTTTTTCTTCTTTTAAGATAATTTTACGCAAACAAATAAATAGAGAAAGCTTGCAATACACGGTACTCTAAGTTTTGCTGAAGATCCGTTTACTGTTCCATTTTACTTGGGCTGTACAGTTTTAGTCCTCTAGACTTGCAAATGCAAGTCAGGCAAAGCTATTTGAAACATAAATGGGCAGCGTGTTCTGTATTGTGTTAGAGGCAAATGAATCTCTACACTTCAAAGTAGGCAGGTTCGTAAGACTTCCCTGTTGAGGAAAATTACACGTATAGAAAATGTGTCTCACTCCACTGATCATCATGTGTGTAGTTAGGACTGGCCCTGAAGGCCCAGATGATGAGAGGCTGCTTAAAATATGTCTTAATTGGATATTAAGGAGACATTTCTTAAAGTGCAATCCTGAAAGCCTTACTCCATGTCTCCTGAACTGGGAGATACACTGCTGAAGAGCATTAGCCATTTAACTGTAGAGTTCTGCAAGCCCACAAAATTCTGCTTCTGCAGATGTGGATGTGTCCCGACATTACCAAGCAACTTGTTTCTTCCTTTTAGCACCCAGGTGGTACCCAGAAGCTTGTGATCCCATGTCTGTCTTCCAGAGGGGATTGGGTTCACCTGGCATTTAAAGGGCAGACTTTGTGCAGAGCCTATGCAAAAGGCAGTGCTGCTGTGCAAAGTGCAGTGCTTTCTTTTAAAACTCTCAATTTTTTCTCTAACACCATCCTATGTTTAAAGTTTCAAAGTTAAACTTGGCCTAAAAGTGTTTAAACTCACCTCTGGCTATCAGATGATAGGAACTTTGGCACGAACTGGAGTGATTCTCAGCCTTCTCCTCAAAACATACACTATATTCATTAGCAGGTGATGATTAGCAACCAAAGTGGTATCTCTCTGCTTCCTCATTTTATTTCTTTCATCTACTTAATTCTATTTCTTGATATATTACTCAAGGTAGCTAAAGAAACAAATGCTCAGAAAAAATCCCAATCCCCAAACCTGGTACAAAGTCATGGGTGAGTCAGAGAGGCTAAGAATTAATTTGGGCTGCCCATGTGAATAAGAAGCACAACCTTTAAGCTGAACTCCTTAATCCCAAACCCAAGTTTACATGTGTATCTTTCTGAATACATGGAAAAACCAGCCCTGTGCCCAGTTCACAATCAGCTGCCATTCCAAGGCTGAAACCAGGATATGGGATACAGTGAGAGGAACAGAAGATGTTCATTACATTGCTGTTCAGTAGATGGAGTACAAGTTACTTTTACATGAAAACACTAACCCAAGGGGCTCCCAGTTACACAGTTTATTCATTAACACTTCCCAGTAAATGCCCAGGACAAAAAAAAAAATAAAAAAAATCAGGAAAACTATTTGGCAAAACCTTTAAGCTGAACAGACTAAACCTGTGCAGTGAGTTGTGCTGTCCACATAACCTTCACAAGCCTCACGAGCAAACCATGAGAGAAGCCAAGACAGATGTTGAACTGCACACAAAACCGAGTTCCAGCAGCACGGGATATAACAAAAATTTTCTTCAAGGCAGTGTTGCCTAAAGGTGAACTACAGCAAAAAAACCCCAGACAGATATGAGAACGGCCTTCTGGCTTAGAGAGCATGCAGACAAGCTGATGGTTGACTCTGAGAATCTGAGGTTTTTAACTTCCTTACCTCACCGATGGTTCAAATCCTTTCCAACTTCGGAACAGGGAGACACAGCTGGCTGAAAATCCAGCTTCCACAAGGAAATGTCCAGTATGTCCCAGGGTGTTGCAAAGGAGAACTCTGCTGAGGCCTAGTTCAGGATGAAGGGTGGACTAGAGCAGCAGCTATATGGTACGACTGAGAAACTAATTTATTGTCTTTCAAAGCAACAACAACAAAAAAAGGCTCGTTAGTAGTTGAGGGGTAAAGTAAGAAATTCTGAGGAACACAAAATAATCACACAGATCTATTCATACTGGCAGCCTCTGCTTGGCAACTTCTGACTTATGCTGTCTTTAAGAACAGATAATTATTTTCGGAAAAAAGATACCAGATTCTGATCCGTGCTGCTGCTTTCTGCTGTTACACAGGAGGCGTCCATCTGTTGTCAAGTTTGTCAGTAGTTTGAAATCTAACATTACCACAACGTGCGTGCTGCACGTAGCACATGGGAGCAGTTAGCACGGAACTGGACAGAACTTTTAGTCAGAGGCACACAAGCGATCACGACCCCATCACCAAGGGTGACACCAGTAAGTGCGGCCTACTTAAAGAATCCCTGAATGGAAGATGCATCACATAGTGCATCCTTCTGCACGTGTCATAGGGCATTTCTAAAGCTTCTCAAGGTTTAAAGAGACCTTTGCTTTGTGCTGAGATGATGACTAAGAGAGATAATAAAGTGTTGTCCAGCAAAGGGAAGACACAAATGCCAGGCAGATTGCAAGCAACGGGTCCTCAAGAGCAATAAGAAGGAATTGTCAGAACTGGGTTCAATCAACTGAATCAATCAAACCCCTAAAGCTTCCCGGGGAATAAACCATTGTGAGCTGACAGGAGATGGTGAAATCAGAAAACCTTTTCTCCCCAAAAAAGCCCAAATAATAAAAAAAACCAACCCCAAGCTGATGTAACTACCGATCCACCTGACTATTCAAATTAAAAAGACTTGATAGGCATGGTCAAATGAATTTCTTTAAAAAGCCAAAGTACTGTTCTAACAAAAGCTCTTCATGCATCATATGAAGTTTCACATCAAATTGTGAGGAGAAAAATTTAAAAAGAAACCCTTCCTATTGGACAGACATTTGCACTTGCCTCCGAAATAAAAATGTTTGAGATTAACACAGATCAAGCTTGGAAAGTGATTCTTCGGTCAGTAAGTGAAACTGAAGCCATTTCAGAGGACTGCAGATGCTGGTTTCTTGGCCCATGGGAACAACATCTTAAGACTATTCTGAAGCTTTCTGAATTAACATTGTGAACTTCCCTAAATGCAGTGATCCACATAAGCTATAACCAGAGCGGAAAATGTATTTATAAGGCTTTTCTTATGTACATTTACAGGGAAACTGGAAATGAAATTCTATAATGAGGTGGTGATTTCCTAAATTCTTAGGACCCTTTCACTTCTTTGGTTTTCATTTATCTATTCTTTATTTGTTTCTTTCTTGTTGCATTTCTTATCTGAGTGAATGGAGAAGTTAAGCCAGAACACAGAAAAACCCTCTGAAAGAAAATTAAGGGAAACCATGGTACTTTTCCCCGGTCATTCATTGCATCTTCCCTACAGATATCCCTTTGCCAGAAAAAAAAAAGATAAATTCACAGATTTCATTGGAGTCATTCCTGAACAAGGCCTCTAAGGGCATTCCTCTGCAAGGGTGGAGGATCCCACCATGAGTCTTCTGTTCTTCACACCGGTTAAAATGGCTGTGAGGGGCAAGACATTTAACCAAACATTTAACCAAAACAGATAATGGACTACAGCTTGGCTCTTAGCTTTGTAATTAAATAGCTGAACATTGCCAAAAGGCAGATTTTGCAGACAGTCAACCACCACAACCGTGTGATCCATGATTTAAAAAAAATATTGTAGAAGTATATGTCAGTTTAAACTTGATATTCTGGTGGTTAGGCCAAAACCAACCATCATTCTTTGGAATAACATGCATCAAAGTGGCAAGATAGCCATGCTGGCAAAGATTGCCTATTTCACAGCAAAAGCACCCCATATTGTGGGTTCCTTCACATGCTGTTCCGTGAAATACTTATCTATAATTCTAAAATATTTATGTGGTGGCTGGGTCAGTGCTGAGGACCACCCTGACCTTGCCTCTACTGCTCTTGTCCTCCCAGTGCCTTAGAGATTTCCTGGCTCTTGTTATGGAGCCCCATAATCCCTACTCAGAGATCCAGCAACAAATTTATTGTTGTTCAAATGTACCCTGCTTTTCTTCCAGTGCTGGGAGGTCGTCCATTACAAGTATTATGGGATTGCATCATCAGAATCAGATTTCCAAAGGGTATCCTGCATAGAAAGCCTGTCAGGAAGCTCAGCTAGCGTGGCCCTTACCACCTTTCCTAGAGGGTCCCATGTCAGTGTCCATTCCATGTGGGTGCTGCCAGGTCATTGGAAGGGCAGGAGGGGACTGCTTGGTGGAAGCTGGGAGGTCCAGTTGCCTCTGAAATGGCACCTCCAACCAACATGCCAGCTAAGGCACACCAAGCTGGCGATCTGGATCTTGAAGGTACTGCTGGGAGCGCAGTTACGGGACAGCGTGAGCACACCAAGTGACATTCAGTGCTTAGAGGTGCCTAGCGCTATTCGAGGTGAAATACAGCACAAGGTACCATGTGTACATACGCACAGCATACAGGATGCCCGGCCTTGTCTTCAGTGCCGGATGGACATGGTCTCCAGTAGAGCCAGTGTTACACCTTCCAGGCCTCTGTGGATATCCCAGTTACTGTTGCATACGGTACTGGCTATCAACCAGTAGGTAAAGCAGTCTGACCTGTTGTTTCTAAAACACAACTATTGGACTTGGACACAAGGGTAAACATGTACCAAAAGTCACAAGCAAAGGGAAAGAAGTGCCTTCAGCCATCGGGAAGCAGAAGCAGCAAACAAGTCAACCCCCCCAATTCCTGCTGTATCATATCTTACTTACTACTTTCTTCTAGATACTCCTCTTACCACGTGGCAACAGCTTAAACTCTCATCACAAGTCTAATGAGGAGAGTGCAGCTTAATGGAAAGCAGATTATGTCAAAGAGATTTGGAATCTTTGTCTGACAAGATTACAAATATGAATGATAACGGAGACTGTACCGCTGATATAATAGAATCAGACTTTTGGACGACTCCTGGCTTTATGCCTTTAACATTCAGATAAAAAAGTAAAAAAAAAAAGAGCACCATAGAAAACCAGAATGTCACATACTGAATCAAATTAAATTTGTCAAGTTGACAGTCTCACTGCAAATAATGTGGATGCACCAAATAATTACAATTAGGCTATAAAGACTATAGATTATATTAGACTATAAAGACTTTCTCTTGTGCTCTTATATAGCTATAATCTTCTTCTGCAATGATACAGAGATGTGATAGTGTAAACATAAATTTGTTCCTGGCAAGTTTTCATGTTATATAAATATTGGGATAGTGATAAACAAGAAAGTCAATGAACAGTTCACAGAGCTGTGGGATGCTTGGTACTGGCACACCAAGGCACTTTTTAATACAATAAACCACAATATTATTCCTGCAGGAACAAAGAATCATATGCAGAGACCTGGCTCCGGACACTGCTCCAGAAACCACTGGCTCTGGACAGATTGAAAATTTCTATAGGCAATCTCTTAAACACCACTGGGAAAGCTAACGTGGATTATTACGGAAGAACACGGAATGGGAATACAGCATTCTTTAATAGAAGCCATTGCAAAACAACCTTCACGTGTGTACTTCAAAACTGTTGGTAGTTCACAGGGGAAGAGCAAGAGTGATAACTGGCCTAGAGAACAGGACAGAGACTGAAGGAACTCCAGTCTCCAACCTACCACAGTGAGGTTATAGTTGGTTTGATCAGATGCATATTAGATGGCTCTTTAACCTAGCAAGGACACCTAACCTGTCCCTGTATGATCCACAAGTTTAAAGAAATGAAAACAGGGAATAAAGCACAATTTATAACACCAAGAGGATGTGGCCAAGGCGTATGGTGTGTTACCTCCCATTTGATGCCTTCAAGTCAAGCGGTGGGGTCTTTCTAAAGATAGTTTGTAATTCTGTCACAAGTCAGTGGTCTTGTTGCAGGGAGTGGATATGAATACGTGGTGTACGCCATGCACAGAGCAGATTAGATGGTCACGAAATTAGTCTTGCATCTGTGAAATACATCCATTGGTATCCAACATGACCCAGGTTGGATATCATATCTTCTGTACTTAGCCTCTCCACACTTGATTCCCAAATACCACATAACTACTAGCTTTCAAAATCATCTAATCTTTCAATTAACACTTAGATTCCCCAGGAATTGCATTTTTTAAACAATATAATGAACCAAATCCAGATTTTACTCTGCTTTGTGCCCCAGCAGAGATAAAGAGAACTAGAGATTTTCACAGAAGTTACTGAAAGAACAAAGATAAATCAAAGTTCAAACTTCATAGCTTTGGAAACAGACACAAGCCTCTTTCCTTCTGGTCCAGACATACGTGAGCATCAGATGTTGCTTCCTGTGAGTTCATTTCCCACCGGATTCTTTCAAATGACAGTTTCACCTCTGTGCTGTCCCTCAGGGACTGCGTACAGGTGCATTAAGTAGAATAAGTTGGTATGGCTTTTTTTTATTATTATTTTGTCATTTTGGAAATCCCACTTTTTAATTCCAGTTGTCTTCTGAAGAGTAGATACCCTACTGATCCCCTAGCTATCTTTGGGTTGCTATTTTTTCCCCTTTGAGATCTGAAGAGCCAGCTCTGCTCTGTCTGTTCAGTATCACAAATATCAACTGAAGTGTTAATGAAGATGCATCTGCAGGGCCAGATGCTGGCCTTGGTAATGGCTGTACCCAGCTACTTCCCTGTCTGCCATTGTATATTCTGAAATTATGATCTTTCAGAAGATAAATATCAATGCTTTACATTATATATAATCTTTCCTATTGCACCTATCTACCAGACAGCACAAACTTTAACCAGAAATGGTGTTTCCTGGCAATAGAAAATATAACCCTTCCTGCTTATGTTAGGGACATATTTGATCCGTGTTTAGTCAGACAGTCAATGTGGGATTCTTAAATCCTGCATTTCCATCTTTGCTTTTTGAAAGTGAAATACGAGTAATCTGCCTTCAGTAGAATAGGAAAGCCTTTGACTTGTCCTTTGCCATGACTCCACCTGCCCCACTGAGCAGCAGGCCCCTATTTTTCTTGGCTGCTTTTGGCTGTCAATGCATTTCTAGGAGCCTTCTTGTTGCCATATCACTCACTGGTTCCCACTCCAGCTCAGTTTCATCTCCATTAGCTTGGCCTCAGCCCAATCAAGTCAGGTTTCTATATTCCTTGTGAGCGGCCTGTCCTCACTTTTCACTGTGTAACTCCTTTTTGCATTTGAGCTCAGCCAGGAGTTTGGTCCTGATTCATACTGGTTTCTGCTCTGCCTGCTTGACTTCCTGTGTGCTGGGACAGCACTTTCTTGTGTTCTGAGGAGGCTGTCCTTGAAAACCAATGGTCTGTCCTGGGGCCTTTGCCCTTCACTGCAGTAGTAAGTTGGGCAGAAGTTTCCAGGGAATGTGATCAGGATGTGGGTGAAACAGGTTGTGATGTAGAGTGGTAACAAAACAGATTAATGTTTGCTCCTTTGAAGGGTGATACCACCACAGATGCATAGATACTACCAGAAGGAAACTGGAAGGAGGATTTAATGTTACCTGTGCAAGCTGAAATATTTAATTACTGGGGTTTCCTCGAGGGCAGGGTTTACAACTCTAACTCCTACAAGCTAGCCAGGAAAGGATTATTCTCCTTATAACATCACCCTCTGTATTCCTGTTTTATTCCTGTTCTGCAAGCTGAAGCACAAATGTCCATTTAGAAGCAAATAGGACATCTGCAGTCACCGGATATTACTCAGTGTGTCCTTTGCTGACGACTGCATTAAATCATTTCCCCCAAAGATCACACCACCATTTGTTTCCAACACTGCTATTTCCCACATCCTGATATTTGACCTTCACCTGTTCTTTTATCTTAAAGATAGCCAAGTTCAAGGAAAGTTTTTGAAGATATTTCATAGCAAAATACTAGGATGTAAATGCAAGTGATGGAAGTAATCTCTATTTTAAAAAACCCAACTCATCTTCTCCAGACAACTCCTCAAGTCAAAATTGTTTATATTGGCTTTAGTAAGTTACTAATCAAAAACTCTTTTGATGTTTGCTATCTCCTAGTCACTTATCAGCTGGGCACTTGGTTCACTTAAGTTGCCAGAATGATGACATGCCAGCTTTTGGCCTTCTCTTTCCTTCCCTTAGTCTCTTATTTATCAAAGACCAGGTGCCCCAGCTGTAGGCTCCACCATTTATTTCTAAGTGGCTCTGTAGGAACGATTAACCTGAGCAATATGCATCTTCATTTTACACACAGGAAGACAAGGAGCAGATGAAGGCAGAAAACACATTTAAGGCAGAAAACCTCTGCACACCACCAGAGCACAAAACCCCTTGTCCAAAAACGTAGAGAGAACCCTATGAGGAAATGGAAGAAAGAGCCCCTGCTGTTAATGATACGGTTACATCTCTGTTAGGATCAGTTATGACAGAAGCAGAGGGAAACCTGCCCATTCTTTGGATTAATCAAAGCGAGGAGGCTTCAGATTCTCTGGGTTTTTTTTTGTGGCATTCCACAACTTGTTCTGGTGCATGAAACTTTTCCTTGCAATTTGCTTGTGTGCCTTTTCATGTCTTCTATATAACCCCCATGCTTTTTAACCAGCAGACCCTCATAAACTCTATGCCGCATTAAAGGAAGAGGCGCTAGCAGGGAGCTCAGCTAATATAAAGGGGGAACTTCATATGTAGAATCAACACCATATGAATTTTTTCATACTAGCTTTTGTCCCCTTGCCTTACGCAATATTTTTTACCCTTTCATTCTTCCAGGGTTCTCCACATTTTCTTTGCTTAGTTCCATTTGTCTTCTCTCTGTTCTCCTTTTCTAACATTCCTTCCTAAGTAGGACACCAGCTTACCAAGATATATTCAGATCACACCATCGAATTCAGAATAATGAAGTGCATTTGAAGTTAAGCAACATGAACTTGCCCATTCCTTCCAGGCACAAGACAAGATCTGCAGCTGGTATCCAAAAGCCCTGAGTGTTTGCTTGTCGTGCCTTATGTCTCTGCATAAAACTGAACCCTTGGTACATCTTTTGCAATAACAAGTCTATTCCAATAGCAAAGAACTTGATACCAACTTTAAAAAATACCAGTTATAATTCTATTTTTCCCTCTGCTCCTTAGAGTTCAAGTCACTCACTAAGCTGCTCCTTAGAGAAGACAACTACGCTTGTAAGTGAAGTAATAGCCTATCTCATTCTAATGGAAGAATGTCATGAAGAACAACTGTAGATAAGGTGCAAGAAGCAACTTGTATGAGGCCGTGATTTTCTGCAAAAATCAATTCCCAGAGACAGTCCAGTGCATTTTGAGAAATTCAGGTGGAAAGTTCTGAGGAATGAAGAAACCTAAAAGCAATGAGAAAAACCGCGTCACCAAGGAAATTTTGAGGGGAAAATCCTGAGGACCAGGCTGTATAGATTCTCTGCTGTAATTGCGATGTAGTGATAAAGCACAGGGATATGGACTCTTCTCCTTCCTCAGCAACGCAAGGACCAAGTTCACTTTCTAGGTCAAATCAGAAATGTTCCAAAGTTTCTGGTTTCTGCCAGCTGTAGAAGTTTTCCGGGGATCTCCACAGAGGTTTTCTGCCTTTATTATAATGTCATTTTTTCCCAGTCTAACAATACTTGGTCTGTTCCCTCAGGAGGAACCTACTATCCCCAGATACTGGCCACTCATCAAGTATGCTCATACCAAACCCAGTCACCTCTCTGCACTCCAAAGGCTCCTCAGGGGCCCTTACTCATTACGTTCTTCTTCCAGCCTGAATAGGAGTTAGCTGATGTGTCTGGAGGGCAGTGTGGAGTAGAGCAAGCCATGAACTTCATATGGTTATTCTATACTTAATCTACTTTTATGTTCTCTCTCTCTCCTCATGCAAGAATATGGAAGGTCCCCAAGGAGGGTTTCTGGACAGATCATGAAAATCACCACGAACTGATAAAAGGAGTAGACAGGATCAGTAAGAAGGCAGCTCTTTTGTCCAAATCTAATTTCCTAGTGAGCTTCATTCTAATATTCAGGGACCTTTCATGCTGCAAGATATTATGCATAGCTTTCTTCCACCAGGAGGTATCATATACCAGTCCCAGGTTCTGTGAGTTACGCGCGGCAGTCTAGAAAAATACTTCTCCAAAGCAGCCATCTTCCAAATCCTAGCCTGTGCAAGTTCCCATTCCTAAAAATTCAAGAGTTTGACACAAGGACTGTATCACTGTTCCAGTATGGTCTGACAGAATCCAGTAAGGTAAATTTGTCATATTTGAAGATGAAAAGTTCCAGAAGTGAAAGAGCAGACAACAAAAGTAGCAGACCTTTGGACATATACCTAGAAAAGAGAATGTCTCCAGCAGAAACCCCGCTTGAGAAATCCACAGGGTGGTTCACAAAGATGTGAGGCAAACCCAGCATCCTTCAGGAGATGCTTCTTTGCCTAAAATTGTTGGTGTCACATTTGTTGTGCTAAAAGGCACTTGGAGATGTGCTAACACACAAATGGGAAGAAACACATCACTAAAGACAGCCAAACTTCAAATGTTTAGTACTTTGAATTTCAGCTGTTTGGCCAAATCACCGTATTTTGTTTGTGTTTGTGCCTACCTTGGCCTGTATGGCATTAGCCCAGAATAGGCTTTCGCAGTAAACTCTTCTACAATAACATAGCTGCTTCTGCTGATAGTGACTGGTTTGTCCAGTCCAAAGGAAAACCAAATTCATAAACTGCTTTTCATTGTAGTATAAAATCCATATAATTGTTATTTCTAGCTCAGGCAACACCCTTTTTTTATCGTGCCAGCTCTGTAAGTGTTGATTGTGTGAAGCACTTCTGAAATATCCCAAAAAGTACCATATCACATGGGCTGTTACCTTGGTTTTAGCTGGTGCAATCTAAGGTAGAAGGTGATGTACCCTGCAAGTGTATTTTTGCAATTTCCTACATCACTACCTGCTGCTTTGTTCATATATTTCTTTATACCATCCACTATAAATTAAAAAGACAAGAAGTTCAAATTCACCCCTGCATCTCTGTGCTCTGTTCAGCACAACGATCTTCCAGTAAACTTCCTGTGTTCTAAACAGCGGACGTGAAGCTTTTGTAATATTTTTAATTAACAACAGTTCCCAGGTCCGTGTGTAATCCTGACTGATTTATATTTGCTCTGTTTCTATAATATCCGTTTTATAATAAATGGGCGGCCACATCACGCGGGATAGCTCAAATGCCACATGTTCATAAGCTCAGCCCATCCAAAGAAATATCATCAGCTGATAAAAGGCTTGAAGGAAATTAAATGTGAGGGAAGAGAGTTAAAATGTATAGCTTAGGGAGAAAGAGATGAGAGGGTGAGATATAAGTCTACAAAAATCAGAAGCGTGTCAGCAATGAAGCAGGAACAGCAGAGGCACAGGGGTACAAAACCAGGCATGAGCACAAAATGACTTAGGGGAAGATGTAAACTGAACGCTAAGGAACTGTTGGGGTTTATTTACTTACAGATCCCTGCCAGTCCAAACATAATCTCCATATAAAAGCACATTCTAAACTTGATTATAGTAGATTTTTTTTTTTGGTGAATATTCTGGAGTAAAACTGAGAAATAGAGGCCATGAAAGAGAACAGTCAATCTTCTTGACCTACTTGATCATTTGCCTTTTCTCCAACTGCAAATTGTATTAGAAAAATATTAATTTTAGAGGGAAGTACCTAAGATTTAAGAGCAAGTGCTGAAGTTACTGAAACAAATTAGCATTCCCAATACCAAAATTCCAGGTTTAACCTCAGCTTAAACGTATCCAGCTGTACAGAGATAAGAAAGGCATGAGTAAAAATTACGAAGCTTTATCTCTGCCTTATACTTACACTTAGTATTATATGTGTCACTTGTTAAATGGTCATCACAACGCCAAGGAAGCTTGTGCTACCACCTTAGCTTTATCACCAACAGGTATGTAATACCTTTGAACAAGTTTGGGTTTGACCAGACTGCGTCATTTTTTGATAGAGAGCCCATGGCCTTTACGTGGTTCAGCAGTAACCACGATACCAGCATAACTGACAACAGTATTCCAGCCGCGTGAGAAACAAGAACACCCATGGGAATTAGTGAAAAATATATATATAATCATTAAAGCAAGGAACAGATGTCGTTACTATTTTGGAAAACCAAACCTGCTGAAGGCAACTGGAGTTTTGCCAGATGTGGTACTCAAAAAGAGAGAAAGAAAAAAAAAGATAATAAAAGAAAAAATGAGAGCATCTGAAGATTAAGCAACTGTGCAAAATGAGAAAGCCTCTGTCCTAAGGCAAGTAACAAAAAACTGGGCCAATATTAGCATATGCATTCAGTACGCTTCTGGAAGCAAGGAGATGTTTAGAAAGACTGAAGTGTAACACCTGTATTTTATACTAAGGAAAACACAAAAATAATAAAAAAAAGCAGGAAGGGTAACAGAGGACACCATTAAGCAGAGATGGAGCAGGCCAGCTGGACTGTTATGATTTAATTAAGGAGAGTTTGACTCTGTGGGATTCACACATGGGAGATTATTCCTATCAAATCTGACAGAATTTTTCACAGTGGTAACAAATATCATCAGGGGAAACTGTGGACATAAAACCGATTTGACGCTGTTCTGCACATTTTTAAATCAGGAAGTTAATGATTAGTGTATACGCAGCACGAAAAGCTTGCAAAAGGAAAAAGCTGGCTTTGAAATGAAATATATGAAATCAAAAGATAAAGCATAGACCAAATTTTAATTTACTCAACTTCATCAGATTAAATGTATCTGCCTACTCCTAATATCCTTTGGTCAACTAATTGTAAAGGCATAAAAGTCCACTTTCAGCAAAACATGAATTCCCATCTTCTACCTAAAAGGGCATAAATTGTGCGGTTTCTCAATGTGACCAATTCTTCCTTTGATTCTGGTCTCATCTTTTCTCCCTGGGAGAAGCTCTCTTCTGAGACCGCACCTGGAACACTGCACCCAGTTCTGGGCTCCCCAGTTCAAGAAGGATGAGGAGCTCCTGGATAGAGCCCAGAGGAGGGCAGAAATGATGAGGGGACTGGAGCATCTCTCCTACAAGGAAAGGCTGAGGGAGCTGGGCTTGTTTAGCCTGGAGAAGAGAAGGCTGAGAGGGGATCTCATCAACATGTACAAATATCTCAAGGGTGGGTGTCACAAGGACGGAGCCAGACTCTTCCCAGTGGTGCCCAGTGCCAGGACAAGGGGCAATGGGCACAACCTGAAGCAGAAGAGGTTCCAGTTGAATGTGAGGAAGAACTTCTTGACTTGGAGGGTGACCGAGCCCTGGCCCAGGCGGGCTGTGGAGTCTCCTTCTCTGGAGATATCCAACCCCTGCCTGGATGCTGTCCTGTACCCTCTGCTCTGGGTGAGCCCACTTGAGCAGGGGGGTGGGACTGGGTGAGCTCCAGAGGGCCCTGCCAACCACTGCCATGCTGGAATTCTGTATGGTTCTGTGGGAGCTCACTGTCAAGCTGCTTGGTCAAGAACCGGTTTTCCTATCATTCACAGAGCCACAGAACAGTTGAGGTTAGAATGTACCCTTGGGAGATCATCTAGGTCAACCCCTGCCTTGCCCCCAAGCTGGATAAACTAAAGCAGGCTCTCAACTAGTTGGGTTTTGAATACCTCCAGGAATGGAGACTCCGCAACCTCTCTGGGCAACCTGTTCCAGTGGTCAGCGACCATTGATAGCCGTTGGTAACTGTCCCAGCCAGGAGGAAAGACACATAAAGGTGCATAACTACCCTTAGAACACACTAGCAGATAATCAAGTAGGCACTATTTCTTCAGTGAACCCACAGCCAACAAAAAGCCTTTCTACTGTTTTATCTTTACAGCACTGCTGTGTGGCACAGAGGAAATTAGTCAGCAGCTTCCATTTATTTTTTTGGATGGTTAATATGGTAGGGCTCAACAGGAGGGAGCCCAGCCTGTGTTCAGCTGAATGCAAGGACTTGATTAGAACCTAAAAGCCTGGTAATTTTCTCATAAACCCCTCTGGTGTGTTGTGTCAGCTGAGGCTATTGCACTACCCAGACAGTTGTTCTACAGGAGCTCCAAGTCCTTGCTTGTTGAAAAACTTCTTTAGTGAATGCTCCTCAGGTCTAAACCTCATCTTTCTTGGCTTAAGAGAAACAAAGTTTAGTGACTTTGGCTCCAAAACTGTACTTTAGTTAACACTGAAGGTATTTGTGTAAGTCCAAAATATTTCTAGAGAAAAGTTTAAGGTTGAAGTCAGTCACTCTAGATAACATCAACCAAATAACGAAGAATGTCAAAGTTAAAGGATTAGTCATTTATTTTACCAATAGTAATGTTTACAGCAACGTAATCTGTTACAAAGATAATTTTAAAATAACCTAATATTTGGAAGGAAATTAAATGCAGGCTGTGGCAGTTATCTGCTCTGAAGATCAGAGCCAGGGCCACACATTTATCCTCTGTAATAACATTCTGAGTTCAGTTTGCAGACTTCCAGAGCTCTCAATTTGGCAGCAAGAAAGCAACACATTCATCTCTGTCAGGCTGATATCATGGTCACTTCATAGACAAAAAGGAAGATAGTGGGTTCCTTACTAAGAAAATGTAATAACAAGGTACACATGTTAAGTAATGCCTGACAAGTTTAGCCCTGTAGTTTCATATACATTGTAATATGTTCTAAACCCCAGGTGCTAGTGTGACATTTAATTATTTACTTTGTAGGGTACGCATGTGAAAGCTGCGTTCCATCACATAGCTGCATCTTGTAACCCTGTGTCAGTAATCTTTTTCAGGGATGATGATGCATAAATGCCCTTTCTGGAGTGATTTGTGAGTGGAGAGAGGAAGCCAGAGGAGGAATGCTTCCATGCCACAGCCTTGTGGTGCGCTTCTATACCACAAATGCCTCCAGCGGATTATTAGTCCTTGACTATTTACCTGTATGGAGGTATAGCTGTTGCTCAACAGACCTAAAGAAGGGCTTGTGCAGTCCTGAGTGAAGGTCAAAAAGCAAATCCCACAACTGATTGGTGCTGAAGATACCAAACTGGACATGTTTTCCTTTATGGCTACCATGGACCATATTACCCAACCCATCTGGGGAACCAGTCACAGCTTTCTAGTTCCTTGCTCACCAAACATGAGTCCTCGGCTCTGAGAGGAACTGGTGATTGGGAAAGGGATATATCAGACATAGGTTGTGAGTATAAGGCAACTAGATTTTTGCCTCTAGGCCTAATCCCTAAATAAATCTTCACCTCATCTCTGGATATGGTAGTACCTCTCAGCTCCTCAGAACCTCACCATTTCTGGGTTCTCCCCATTACTGTTCCTCATGACATCTGCATTGTGACATATGCCACGGAGTCAAAATGCAGATGTGAAAAACCACATTTTGGTCTCTGACCACATCATCTCTCCTCAAATAGCCCTTTTTCCTCACATCTCATCTACCTGATACCCCTCATACTTGTCTCTACAGCAGCCTGTACCCAGAATAATGGCAGGAAAAACTTTCTACTTGTCCAAAATATCTTGATGTCTCAGTTGGATGCCTAGAATATATATAAAGCCACTTCCTTTTTTTCATTACGTAAAGAAGCCTGTACACCTTTGTGTATGTGACTGAAGAGCATTGGCCTCTCTTACAGCTAGTCACTTGTTATACACGGAGACTGAGTTTGTGTGGACTGGTACCCCAGAAAGCAGATAAGGAAAACCTAAAGGTAGGTTTCCGTGGGTTGAAATTAAGATTCAACTCATTCAGCTCTTAAATGTGAGTAAACTACAGTGAAGCTTAAAGAGGAAGGAAGACGTAGGCTTCTTTAAGAAAAAAATGCCCTTGAGCAACAAAACAATGCAGAGCAACAGAAGCATGAGCAGAGCAGAATGATTTACACATGAAAGACGTTGTGAACTGTGCAGTAAAAGGTGCTTATTGTGCACAGCATCGTCCAGTTACATCAGGGCCTCAGTGGGCTTGGCTTATTCCACTGTGCCACCACCCTTGATTACAGGGATCTTAAGTGACGGTAAACATTTAGAGAAATCCCAGACTGCTCCAACACAGAGAGGTGGCACATAAAGGAGGGACTTGCATCATGAAAAGGGGTTACCCAGGAAGTTTTCTGTCCTTTGCACAGAAGTACAACTCCTAATACATCTTCTGCTGGCAATTATCCTGGCTGGGCTATTGACACTGACAGTAGACAAAAATAGGAGATCTAAGACAGCTTCTTCAAGGGTTAAATGTCTTAAAAACTTTCTGGTTCAGCAAGCCAGCTTTGAAAAATGTCTACGCAAGTTTAAGTTTGCACTGTGCACAATCCAACTCAATTTCCATGTTTGCTATGGTGAGTGACATCTTTTTTTTGCAAAGATAAACAGGGACCTATTACCTCTTACTGCTCTTTCCTTTCATCTGGTTGTTCATCTGTCATCCACACTTTCAATTCCCCGTTACAATTCCCTCTGTCATAGAATTGTTGTTCCCGGCCTGTTTTCTCTTTTGCCCTTAGATGTTTTGCCCTTTCATCCAAGAGAGAATTGTTTCCATAAGCAAGCGCTGGAATCTGTTTCCCAAACATACTCCTGCTGCTTTTGCTCAATGATGTTTAGCAATTCTGCAAGAAGTCCATTGGTAACAACCTTTCTACTTTCCAAATTAATTTTGTCCTTCAAATCTGATCCATTCCCGACTAAGAAAACTGCATCTCTTTTCACACTTACTTCCCAACCTTCAGTACATTCCTGCTAACTGCCTGCTAATATTCCTCCAGAAAGGGTTTATGAATCTTTCTGCATAGCCTCATCTTTTTTTCCTCCGGGATATTTTCTTTTCCTGATGCCATGTAGATCAACAGTCACCCTTTAATGACCCATTACTCCAAATCTGACCTCTTCCTTCTCCCCTATCCCTCAACTTTCAACCTGACAATTAACTTTTATCTGCAAACTCAAGCACATAAACTTCCAAAAGAAGCCTGGTTACACCCTAGGAATGGTTTAGATTAAATGAACGTAAGGTTCATCATTAATTGACTCTGAAGAAATTCAGTGTTTAAACCATGGTTTACTGCCAATCAGTGATGACGTTGCACATATACTCCTGCAGGAGTCTGGCACACATCCAGTTCTACAAAACCATTTTACTAGCACCTCATATGTGACTAACGCACACAAAGTCTTAGCTGACACCAAACTGGGACAGGGACAAAAGCAAGCTTTTGGGAATTCAAAAGAACCTTGACAATTTGGGAGGGAGAGTCTGAAATAAGACAAAATTTCAGAATGACACATCCCAAAAGGTACAGTCAGGAAGGTCAGAGCAAATACAGCAGAGCAAAATAGGGAACTAAACAAGTGAGCAGGACTGCAGAAAATACCTGGGGTTATAGCAGTTCACAGACTATGGGATGCCACTTTCAAAAAATGGAAAATCTCATTCCAGAGTATATTCTCAGAAGTGTTGTATGCAAGACAAGGGAGGTAATTATTCTGCTCTACTTGTTACTAGTGAGAGCTTGGTTCCCGCTTTGGGCACAGCATTTAAAGAAATATGGACGTAGAGGCAATCCAACAGAGTGAGAAAAATAAGGTTTTTAAAAAAACCATGATCTTTAAAGAAGAATGGTTTAGATGATAAAAGAGGTTGAGGGAAGGGGAGAAGAGTCTTCCAGTTTACCAAAGGTTATTGTAACAGAGACAGTGATCAATTGCTCTCAGTGTCCTCCGGAGGAGGGCAAGAAGTAATCTGCTTAATTTGCAGCAAAGAGGATTTAGATGACACACTGGAAAAAAACTCACTATGGTAAGGATAGCTAAGCTCTGGAATGGGCCAGCTGGAAAGGCAAGAGGATCCCTTCAATAAGGAGTTTTAAGAACAATTTCAGCTGATGCATCAGGGATAGGAGCTGCACGTATTTAATGTTTCAAGTGAGGCAGAAGAACATGTGGTCATCTCTTGCATCTTTGACATAATTTTACCACTGCATCTATATAGAATATTCTATATTACATATTTCATATGTAATGATACTGGACAAGGCTGTGTATCTGACCTCACACTGATGAGTATCTTGGTTGCAGAGCTAGCAGGAATTCTTGCAAGAGGCTTGCTAAAGTGTTTGGTAAGCAATATCATCGCACGTATTCCAGCCACCTTTGATATAATTGGCTATGTACACACATGCTGCCAAGGATCATTAGCAGCACTCTTTGATGCTGGTGTTTCATTATGAACCAGTAAAAAATATGAAAGTAAATTATTCCAGGGAAGATCCTGCCTGTAGGACTTTGTCAACAGGTTGCTACAGTGTTTTTGACACTGGACTTCTCCAATTTTCAAAATTCCCGCGTGTCAAATACCGCCCACAGAGAGTGCATCGTACCTATGTTTTTAAGCGCAATGTTTTCACACTTATGAATTTCAACCTATTGATTTTTATCTTTAAGCTCAGCTGTTTGTCTTATTTACCTTGGAAATCCTCTTTCCTCCCACATGACACTAAGTGAATTCTTAGTTACTGAGCTGTTTTGACACATAACAACCTTTCAAACGGGAGGAAACTGGTAGCCTGGTATTTTCTTTTGGTGACTTGCATGTTGGATTCACCTTCTTCCTAGACATGACAGGACACTGTTGGTCTCTCACCATGTAATGTGGTTAGTAGGTTTTATGACACTGGGCTTTGGAGTTTTAACTTTGCAGAGGAATAAGGAATTTTGTAGATTTTTAGGGACAAGAAAGGTTTGCTGGATTTTTATGTTTCAAAAAATTTGTAAAAGTGTCCAGTGGCCCAAGGCTAGTGCTTTGAATAAATTAGATTTAAATAAACAGATAAAAAAATGTGCTTACACTGAGCCGTGGTAATGACTTTGTCACCTTTAATTTTCATGATCTTTCACTTGCCCATTTGTGGGACTTCTACACTGTAATGCCAGTAGCAAGTGGAGTTGTTATAATTAAAAAAATATATTATATGCTTTCTTTGCCAAGGATTAACAATAAGTCCTTCAACAACTCCTTTCAAATCCCCAGTTCTCACTTTTGTGCTTTGCAGGTCCCTTATTTTAACAAGTAACCTGTGATGCACACAGCGAGGCAAGAGACCTGCACTTCCAATGGACACATGATCTTGGAACCACGAGATAAAAGTTTGGAGATCATGGGCAAGAAGTAACATCCACCAAATAATATTACAACAGGGTAGGGGGGCAAGTGTAGACTTAACTAGATTGCAACTTATTATAGGACAGATCTGTCAAAAAAAACCCCAAACCACAACCAAAATCCCAAGAATTACAAAGCAAAGCAGTCTGAAGGTGCATGAGACACCCCAGAACAGGCTCACCCAAACATAAGCTCAATTGCTGCAGTAATTAATGGCTAAGGAGCTCAGAAGTTTATATATTGAACTCCATCGTTTTAAGCTTGTGGGAAGAAGTTTATCCCATCAGATGGCCTCAAAGACCTCAGATAATTTGGAGGAGCAAAGTAAATCAAAGTGCTTTTTCCATAACACTGTAACAAACCCCCTGACAGCACAAAGACTGCCAGCAAGTGCGAGCTGGTTTTAGGAGTGTTTTTCTTTTGCTCTGGGTTCCTTTTAAATGCTGGACTAGCCAGTTAACTGACTGCCAGTCTTTAATATGTCAAGGAACAACCACTTTGTTCCGATGCTTGTATGTGAAGTTATTCCTTCAGAGAAAAACCAGCAGCGGCTCAAGAATAAAAAAAAAAGGACAGGTTGGGATGTGTGCTCTTTACTCTCTTCCCCACTAATAGGACTGAGTTCTGTTGGATTCGTATGATAGGACCAGAAGTGCACACTGAGGTCTGCACAGGCCACCTCATGAATCTTGGGAAGGGCAGACTGGGATGCTAGGCTCCGGGAGCTGGAATTGCTCAGATAATCCAAAGGCATAGCACTAGCCTGGTGACAGAGGGGGACAGAGAAGGGGGCATGAAGTGTTCTGGCAGTATTTATAGTCTTTCATTAACATTCCTCCTACACTCAATCTGATGGGATCCAAACTGGGGGGAGGAGGGAGACTGGGAACACCAATTTAAGCAGGAAAAAAAAGAAAAAAATTTGTATAACACAAATACGGTGGACTTATTAATAACCAATTACTATCTACTTGACCCCCAAAACTGGATTGTCTGGAGAAGATTAAGGATAACAAACAAGAATAACCTTGCTGGGCTTTCTTACTCTGTCTAAACCAAGATTTTAATAGCTTTCCCTCTGAAGGGACAGAAGAGGAACTTCTGGCTAGCCAGGCTTCCAGGAGCAGACATCTCTCATAGCCGAAGGGCGAGATCCCCCTGTCAAAATGGAGACGTTCACGGTGCAGACTGTCACCTTGGAGCTCACTGCCTGGGCTCTCTTTACAAAGAGACAGAAATAGGCCTTTCAAGGGTCACCTCATCTTAGTCGAGGATAGGACAAATGACTAGAATTTCAGAAGAGTTTATTTCCCTCCACTGAATATGAAAGGAGACTCAAAGATTAAATCAGATGCAGATATCTATGCTGCAGACTTCTCAGAGTAGACAAGATGAGTCCCACTTGGTTTTCCAAATCTTACTCACACATTTCCCATTTGCCCTACGCAACATGAAATATAAAAATACTGCAGGTAGTATTAAGTATTAGATATTTGATTCCTTCACTACTGAGAATAAAATCCTTTAGTAGACCCCTTACCATGTCACCACTGAGTACAACTGTATAATTAAGGGAACAGAGGCTGCTGGGATGGGAACCTTCAGAAGACAGATGAACGAGGGAGGCTTTAAACTCCAAAATGAACCCCACTTGCCTTGCCAGATATTAACAATACAAAGAGCTAATGTTTGTGGGTACTTATTGTCAATAACCATCACCACATATTCAAATAAGTTATTTTAACAATCTTCCAAATTAGCTCAGCAGCATAGGTTCACACCTATGATTTAAATTATTTAGAACAATTTATAACACTTGGGGCTAAATAAGCCAGCATAACATTTCACACATTTGAAAACAAGGGATTTTCTTTTAGAATGCATATTCAGAAATACCAAACATTTCTTACCTGGTTCTGGTCAGGAAAAAAAGCACTTAAAAGGCAGCGTTCAGACTCTAGACCAATGCCCAACTACGTGAGGTCCCATCTTAGATAGGCCCTCCTAAAGCTTTTCACAGTGAGAGGAAACAACTGATTTCCTGAATTGAAATCACTCCTGTGAAGTGAGGACCACAGCCAACACCAAATACTACTTGAAACTTTTTTCCTGCAGTACAGAGCCAGTGCTCTGATGGCAACCATTGCCCGATTCTAACGCAATACCAAATTATCCACTTCATCTTGTGGCCTCACATAATTCCTCGACACTTCTCTGATGTTGTCTTTTAAAATGTATTTTCCTAAATTCAGAACTTATTATCACTGTCTTGGAACTGAGGATCATCTTTTAAAACATCAGAAGCTACCTGGGAAAGCCTTGCCCTGTGTCTTGCTTCCCTTTCTGGTCTTTTCAGTAAATTTGTCAGCACAGCCTTAATTTGTAACCAACAAATCTCAGTCAGAACTTTAGCAATTTCTCAAGACATTTCTTGTGTGACTTTAGCCAGTTAAGTAGTTGGTTACTTGATCTGAAGTACACACACACTCCCTTCTGAAAAGGGGAAAAGAAAAAGGACTTTGATCCTTTAAAAGAGAAGAATGAGCATCTCTAAGTGATAATTCACTTCTAAAAGCACACAGAAGAGCTGCCTTCCAGGAATGCTGCTGTTCCCTGGAGAGGTCAAGTGGCTTTGAATAAACTTATGGCATTGAATAAACAAAAAAGCAGCTTTGAATAACGATTCCACTACAAGATGTCTACAAATGGACAGAAGAAATCCAGGCTTTCACAAAGTCAGACTTCTATAGTTATTTTTAACTATAACAACTACCAGATTGCTTTTAACTGCTTACCATATCCACTTAGTACCCAGTCTCCTTTTGGAGCAGAAATACAACCGATTTTGAAGCAACAATCAGTTTGAGATTCCACAGAAAGAAAATTCTCCCCTCTTTTTTGAAAGAACCATTACCTGTGAAGACCACAGACAGCTTGGTGGCTTATTGATTCTTAAACCTGAAGTTTCTCCCAGCTCCTCTGTCACCTCAGACCCCATTATGCCATTTGGGAAAGCAAACAAGCAATTCTGTATCTTTTATAGGCTGAAGCAAGCCAGCTGTTTCTTAGCCTAACTGAAACATTTTCCCTGATTGGTGTCAATTCGAAGCACATGTTGCTCAGCTGTTTGTCCCACTGCCTTTGCAGTTCTCCTCCCTGCCCACATGCTTCTTGATTAGATGGGTTTTCTTGGCACTATTGCTACCTGACTTCAGGAGAATAAGCAAAATGCAATGATTCATTTTCTTTAAGTCTAAGATTCTTTAGGTTTGGGTGAAAGCACTTCCTTCTTTTAAATTTTTTTTTTTTTCCCCACAAAGACAAAAGAGAGACTTCAAATGCAAAAATTCCTCATTGCATTCAAGAGCTGCCACTTGCTAAAAAGCAAGAGCAAGGGTGGAGATGCAGCTTCAGCTCACTCCCCTGCTCACAGCATGAAATGTGCAGCCTTCCTCGCCTGGGATCACCAGGTAAGGTCTGAGAGGGGCTGCTGCTCCGGAGGCCAATTCAGTCAGAACCCTTCCTGAAATCGTGTCCTTCTCTGATGCTACCAGTCCAGGACGATAACTAGGGAGTTGAATATCAGGGGATAAATTTTATTTTCTTCCTTCTCCCTCTTCCAAACAGTGATTTCAGAACCTGAATGATCACTGGTGTACTGGGTTTGCATGGCAAGGTTTTGGTAGCGAGGGAGCTACAGGGGTGTCTTCTGTGAGAAGCTGCCAGAAGCTTTCCCTGTGTCTGATGGAGCCAATGCCAGTTGACTCCAAGGTGGACCCGCTGCTGGCCAAGGCCAAGCCAAGCAACAGTGGTGGTAGGGAAAAAAAACCCAAACCAAACACCTGCTGTGGAACAGTAGCTGGAGAGAGAAGTGAGAGGATGTGAGCGGAGCAGCCCTGCAGGCACCCAGGCCAGTGCAGCAGGAGGAGGAGGTGCTCCAGGCACCAGAGCAGAGATTCCCCTGCAGCCCCTGGGGCAGCCCATGATGGGGCAGGCTGTCCCCCTGCAGCCCAGGGAGGCCCATGGGGGAGCAGATCCCCACCTGCAGCCCGGGGAGAACCCCATGCCGGAGCAGGGGGGTGCTCAGAGGAGGCTGTGATCCTGTGGGAAGCCCACACTGGAGGAGGTTTGCTGCCTGGGGTGGTGACCCCACGGGGGATCCAGGCTGGAGCAGTGTGTGGAGGACTGTCTGCTATGGAGGGGCCCCAGGCTGGAGCAGGGAAGAGCGTGAGGAGTCCTCCCCTGGGGACGAAGGAGCGACAGGGACAGCATGTGATGAACTGACCCCAAACCTATTCCCTGTCCACCTGTGCTGCTGGGGGGAGAAGGTAGAGAAAATCAGGAATCGAGTTAAGCCCAGGAAGAAGGGAGGGGTGGGGGGAAGGTATTTAAGATTCAGGGGTTTTTTTATTCTCTCCTTCTCTGATTTGACTGGTAATAAATTAAACTGATTTCACCAAGCTGAGTCTGCTTTGCCCATGACAGTAACTGGTGAATGATCTCTCCCTGCCCTTATCTCAAGCCATGAGCCTTTCGATATATTTTTCTCTACCCTGTCCAGCTGAGGAGGGGAGTAAGAACAGCTTTGGTGGGCACCTGGCATCCAGCCAAGGTCAACCCATCAAAACTGGTCGAAAGTGAATTAAAGAAATGAAGGCAGAAAGAACAGAAAAGGAAAGTTCTCCTAGCAAGTGAAAGAGCATCTCCTCCAAGGCAACAAAGAAACCCCAAATACTTTTCTAACTGTAACAACATGGTTTTATCAGGCCCCACTCAGTCTCCCTATTGTCACCGTTTAGGCTAGTAATGTTGATTGGAGCAGGCTTTGGTGAGGTGCAGATACTGCAGCCCTAATGGCCCATTAGATTTTGTGCTGCCCATCACTGGGTAATGTTTATTGTTTAAATGATGGCTGCCTCCTGGTGTTATCTACCCAGCAATGTGGTCCCTAGCAGCTTTAGATTGAAGCTACAAAAGCAGGAGGTGCAAAAGGAAAGCCAATTAACCCATCAGTGTCCCACCACAAATCCAACCTCTCAGACCTCACGGGTATTTGCAGTGCACAAGTGCAAGGCTCTGAGGGTTAGATGACTTTGGGTGCAGAGGTGGAAGCACCATCCCAGAGCCTGGTGGAGACTGCAGGGCTGAAAGACGGACTGCAGGAAAGGCTTCAAAACTGCAAGTATCAGGAAGTTCACATGACAGAGGTGAAAGCCCTGTGAGCAAATCTTTGCTATCCTTGCCTATTTTGGAGGATATTGATGTTTAAGTTCAACCTCGCACTAGTGGAACCACAAATAGGTATTTTGTGGCCCAAGACAGTCTTTCTCATTAGAGGATGTCTTACCTGTTCACTCATCTTTCAGTTTTTAACTGTTACAAGTAGATCTTCACAAGCTTGAAAATAATTTTCCTGGGATTCAAAAATCTCGAATCATAGAACTATAGAATCATTGAGGTTGGAAAAGCCCTTTAAGATCATCAAGCCCAACCGTTACCCTATCCCTGCCATCCCACCACCAAACCCTGTCCCTAAGCACCTCATCTGCCTGGCTTTTAAATCCCCCCAGGGGTGGGGACTCAACCCCTTCCCTGGGCAGCCCGTTCCAATCTAACAAAGGAACTTCAAATTCATAGCAAAAAATATTGCCCTTCTACACAGAAATAATAAAATTTGAGCTATTGGGTACTTAAGGCGTGGAACATCCAAGTGCTATTCAATACATGTTTTCTTCTCTCTTTTTTGTGACCAAATTATTCTTTTATATTTTTGTTAAAAGCCTGTTTTCCACTTCCTCTATCCTCAGGGTTTTGACATAGAATAACCTTCTTTCCTAGCCTGAAATATATTAAGCTGTGTATTAAAAGAAGCTCAGCTGCCTGTTAAATGCCAAAATCTTCTGTAAAATAATGTATTATCTTTTAAAAAATTACATGAGTGAGAAGTGCATTCGATAAAGCTTTAATGGATCAAATTTTAAAGTCACAAAATGAAGAAACCAGGTTAGTAAAATACGTAAGATTTCTAACCTGATTCAAAACAAAAAGCGCAGCTGAGCAATTCTTTTGCTCCCAATGGTATTTGATTTCCAGATCAACCATTCCAGACCAAAAAAAAAAAAATCATTAAATGCATATAAAATTGCATTTCATTGTTCAAGATGGACTCTCCCATGCAGTACACCCCGGCAGTGTACGCTCTGTGGGACTACCAGGGATTTTCCAACAGTGCTGGATTTCTTAAGCAAGCAACTACCTAAAATTGCCCGTTCTAGACCATTTCTCTAACAGCAGTATGCCCAGGCAACCGCTCATGCACTCATTTCTTTGTAGGATCTGGTGTGGTCATCGCCCGCAGCAGAAATGTATGAAGAACAGACGCTCTGTTATTAACGTTGCTCGGGTGGAAAAGAAATAGCATCTGTGAATGCCTTGAGCCCACGGGTGCCTTTTCTCAGCCATATCCACAGTGAGTCATGATGATCTTTGCAGGAAAAAAAGCAGTGATATGGTCATGGTAGCCTTGCTGAACATGTTTGAGGAAGAAGCCCATCTATGTGACTGTAGTAGAAAATGTCTTGTACTGAGTGAGGAAAACAGCGTATTGGGATGATGCACTATTTCCAGAACATGCCAGTGAAGGCAACCTTGCCCCCAGCTTTTATCGTGGCGTGTTACCTTTCATTACCATTAAAAGCTAGAGGCTGATGAAAGACCTTCTGCCATTTGCCCGCCGCATGATCAAAATCTGGATTTTATTTCTGTTATTTCCTGCTTGCCCTTGTCATACGGAAGCCGACCGTGGCAGCACGTCTACATTTCAAAGAGGTTGTCCTAAGTCACCAGCCAGCCAGAGAAACGTGAACTGCCCCATCTCAAAGAGCTGCAAATGGTGAAATGAAACATTCAAAAATCAGTATCTTTAACTCTTTCATTTCTCTTCACATTCACAGAAAAGTTCCCTTATCTACACCTCCCTCCCACGTCTTTTCACCTGTCAAAAGCTCCAGTTCTTCCCTAACAATTTTTGACAGTTTCTATGAGACTTTTTTCTGAGCATAGGACAAGCAGGGCTCTTGAGGAAAAAGGATAAGAGTCATGTCATGTATGTAATTTAATATTAAAGCAAACAGTTCAGAAGGACTGTGCTGATTATGTGAGCAACTGAAAATGAAAGCACTGCAAAATTTCTAGTTTTTTGCACCAGGGACTGGGGAATGAGATACTTGAAAGTGGGATTTAGGACTCAGTTTGCAGCAGCACGTACGTGGCCTCGACAACAAGATTTGTGACATTTCCCTCTCACCACTAAACCGTATTTGGCAGCGGCATTATATTGAATATCATACTCCACGGTGGCCCGAGTAAAACTCTTCATTAGAATCCTGGCTTCAGTACACCCCCCTGTCAATATAATGGTGACTATTTATGCTGTAAGGAGCAAGCCCTGAGAAGCTGAGAGCACCTCATTCTACAGAGCCTTGAAGGGGACAAGAAATTGCCAGGTTAAGTGTCTGCCAGAAATGACTGTAAGAAGTGAGAATGTTTCTAGACAGGTTTCTAATGCGCGTGGACTTTGCGCTAGCGATTGTGATTTCATGGGCCCAGGCACTTCACCTGGAATGGTTGTTCTACTATGTTAAGTATAAAATAAACCCCTGCTGTGATATAATGACAGTCAAAACAGATAAAATAGCACAAAGTGCAACAAGTGAGCATCAGTTTACATACATTCACATTTTTGCTTGTGTAAGTGAACCTGGAGCTGATGGCGGGTGAGACAGATATCTTCATTCAAGAGCAATACGAGAATTGGCTCAGGTCCCTGCAGTGACTGATTGTTTTAACACTTCTTGGAATTCTGGAGAGAGACCGGTGAAAGAGGCCAAATGGCAAGAGCAAGAAAATTATAGGGCAAAGGGCCTGAAATTTGTGCTGGGAAAGATTAAGGAAAGACTGGCATGATATGTAGATAGCAAAGAATAAAACTATGGTTTCATGAAAAATGGGTCTTGTCAAATAAATGCAACACAATTTCTTAATGGTTCATTGACCTGATTTATAGAGAAAACTGTGCTAACAAAAAAATGATCAATTTGTGTGCCCCAGTTTTACACAGCAGTGATCATATATAATAAAGCTGTAAACTGGCTACTGGATGTCTTAAAACAGATAGAATGCAGCAAGTAAGTGTCAGTCTTTCTCTGGGATCCTCTGTGCATCTCCAGGGGATTTCTTCTTCACCAAGTGCTGCTAAATTTAATAATGTAGAAGAAGATATAAAATTATCTAAGGAAAACCATTCAGATGGCACATACAATTAGAATAGAAAATGAGACACTTAGGTCAATTATACAGACTAACCTGAACTGCTTTGTGAAGGTGGGGAGCAACTGAGACACCTACGCAGCTGAGACACCTACACAGCCGAGACACCTACACAACTGCGATACATATACTTTACCACATCCGAAGGCAATATTTTATATGATCGAGACTGTAGGTCACATGTCTGACTAGAGGAATCGTATCCCTAACAGCCATGTATGGAAAAGGGCTTTGGACTAGCCAGTGAAGCAGTTCCACTGGGAGCTTAGGCTCAGTATGTCAACTAGGGTTGGCCCTGGATGTCTAAGTGTTGCCCACACGTGCCAGTGAAGGATTGGTGCACAGGGTGATGGAGGCTGGCAATGTTTGCCGCCTTGGTCTGTGTCAGTCCTTGGCCACTCAGCTTTACAAATGGCTAAAAACCTGCGAGCCATCGGTTGCCAGGAAGTTGCCAGGGTACATGGCTTTTCAAAAGGTTTTAAACAGTTTTCTGAAGCAGAGCTTAGCGTAGGTGGGTGGGCAGGAGAGCAGAAGAGAAGCCAACATGATAGGCTTTGACAGGAAGCATTTGGACAGTCTCTTCATTTTGAAGATGTGTCTAGGCACGGGCACAAATCCAGTCTTGCCAAACTTGCTTGGTTCTACATTTCAAAACAACTTCCTGGAGGAGGCTAGGGGAGCTGGACTAGGGCAAGAGGAGGTGGTGTATTGTTTTCACCATCAAATTCTTTTATTTGTTTCAACAGTGTAGAGAAAATACAGAAAGATGTAATCCCCCCCCCCCCCCCCCCTACATTTAAAAGAGGGTGTAGGACTTGTGGTTAAGCTAACTTATCAGAGGAGAGGAACGGCAGCCTTGACCTCACCCAGCTGCACAGACACGAGGAGACCTTGAGAGCTTTCAGGATGGGCTTAAGCAAATCACTATTTGCTATGTGGGTGGTGAGCATGAGGACATCTGTCCCATTTGCCACCATAAGCCTGCCATTGCCTGGCAGCATGTATGACTTTTGTAGCCAGCCCTATGCCTTTACACAGAGCAGGTACCAACAGCCCAAAGGCCACCAGCACATACAGTCAAGAATATAGGTATATATAGTGGAGTATATGCATGACCTTGCAGAGTGAGGTCAGGGAGCATGGACCTCTAGGGTTAAGAGTTTTTAGTACAAACCTCTGTGTTGGGGAAGGACAAGACTCAGCATAACAGAAAAATCTTCCAGTGTCTTCCCTGTGGGGTGTGCAGTTGTCCTGTACCATTTTGGCCACACCTATTTTTTATTTTAGAACTCACTCGCTGTAGGGGTTTTGCTTTGTAAGTTAATCAATGCAGAACTAACCGCACCATCAACATTGATCTGGTTGCGAAGGCTTTGGCATTACAGCACTGCAATACCCTCTTGCTTCCAGGTTGCTTTGCATTCGCCTGTGTGCATATTAATAAATGCCAGCCCCTACATCACTTGGCTTGGCAGGTTCACCGGGGGAGCCCAGCAGTGCACAGTAAGGGCCTAAGCAAAGATATGCAATGGGAATTTTAATTTTTTCTTGGGTACAAACAACTAGAGCAATAGAACTCACAGGTCAGCAGCTCCTGCCATCAGCCAAACAGCTTATTTGACAGCTTTGCAGATGATATGGCCTGCCCATTTGTGAAAGCTTGCTTGACCCAGGGGGCCATTAGCAAGATCTATAGGTGGAAGAGCCCCTCCCTCTGCCTGAAAGTAAATGCATTTAGTGCCCTGGGTTGACCTGTCACACTTTGAAGCTCTGGTATCTTCTAATGTTGTGGAAAAATACACCCACATAACACTCCCACTACTTTCTGGCTAATAAATGTCTCCTTGCTTGTGCTGCTGGCCAGAATCTGACCCTATGTGACCAGCTGAGACCTCCCCTTGTGTGTGTGAAAGGAGCCTGAGGATAAAATAAAACTGGCTTCACATTTTTTATGCCATTTACTCCTGGAGAACAGCGGGAGGTACTTGCCCCTGCTGGTTTTCAGTGCAGTCACCCTTCAGGGTAAGATGCAGCTTATCTTCAGGGCTGCATTTGTATTGCAACTGCACTGAAGTAGCTTAACAAGAGATTGTTACACCTGGCAGTGGAAAGATCAAGGTAGCTTTTGTGATGCTTGGTGGCACCTTAAATTCAGTCTCACAAAGAACTTGCTGAGTCTACAGGTAGCCATAGCTGGTCTAACACAATTTACACACCCTTGGGGTTAGGCAGCTCCTCTTTCTTGGGTAGCCACCCATAAGGAGCTTTGTGGATCACTTGCTCAAATGTCAGTACCTAAATGTTGCATAATCTCCCTTTAGGCTTCTAAGATGACAGGCAGAATTCCATGGGTTTAGGCTTGTCCCTTACTTAACATGTGGTAAAGCCTGCACCCCAGGTAATTTCCACACTGCTAGGTAGGGGGCTGAGAGCAAATTCAGTGAAGTTAAGCCCCTTCATCCTGTCACCATGCACCCCTGAAGCTGCCCACAGCTGGGGTTCACAGCGTTGGCATAGCCACTCTAGACAGGGTCTGAGCCTCCTGTGCCAGCCCACGGGCATGAGGTCTTGGGTCCTCACTGCCCCTAAGGCTGTTTGCACCATAGGTGATGAAGAGGAAGGTAGACACCAGTCAGAAATGGCTTTGACTGTACGTAATCTGGGGGTGGTGATGTCTGAAAAGCCATAAGCCCTAGCATACAGAACTTACTTGATTTGTAACTGCTTAGCAGCACCATTTCACAGGTAGAGACTTCAGGTAGGAGTCTTTAAACACTGACAGAAGTTCTTCAAGGTGGGGAGTGATTCATGTCTTCCTAAAGGAGGACTATGATACACCGGGAGCTTAGTTAGGACACAGGATTACATCTAAACACATTTTCAGCCTAGTTTTCCTCAGAATTACACACATTTTCCCCACTGAGGCTGCACTGAGTGGAATTTGGTCCTAGAAAAGCTGAAGGATTTATCTAACAGGAATATTATTGCAGGATTAAAAGTCTAGGGTGGCTGTGATTGATGTGTTGTAATAACTGTTATGTCTTGTCAGGCTTCTTGTGTGGCGCCATTCCTGTAATTAATGGGCAAGGAGTTTCTAATTCTCCTTGGTGCTTCTCAAGGAGTGCCAAGACACTTGAACCTTCCATAAAATATAACTGAAGGAGCTGGAACAGAGCTGCCAGGGCCAGCTCTCAGTACTGAAGCCCGACATGAGGTACAATGCCCCGCCACTGATGCAATACCCTCTGCTGAGTCCGTAGGGCAGGTGTTCAGCATCTCACATTTGGTAGGAGATTCAGATATTATTCCTGCCGGAATGGTGCACTGGTAACATGGGCTTTCCCCTTCACCTAACACAGCTCCCCACAGGTGTGCCCAACACCCAACCTGTGTGCCTTATTGCAGTGGTTCGTCTGTGGCAGAGCATTTCCCACCTGACAGCGCACATGGGGTTATCTCTTCATGATGTGCCCCACTCCCCCCCACCACAGTGGAGCTCATTATGTTGAGTTGAGTGGTTGGAGTGACGACAGACTTATGGCCGCTCTACTTGGTATGATCACTGGCTTGATACCTCCAACTCTTTGTCAGGGTCCTGGTTTTGAAACCTGTTTTTCAAGGCTACCATGTCTGTTTTGTGATATGCTCCAGACATCAGTTCTTAAACGTGCGTCCTGGTTTGGCTGGGATAGGGTTAATTTTTTTCCTAGTAGCTGGTGTAGTGCTGTGTTTTGGATTTAGTGCTAGAAGAATGTTGATAATGTACTGATGTTTTGGTTGTTGCTAAGTGGTGCTTGGACTAGCCAAGGGCTTCTCAGCTCTCAGCTCTGCCAGGGGCACGGGAAGCTGGGAGGGGACACAGCCAGGACAGCTGACCCCAACTGGCCCAAGGGCTATTCCAGACCATACGACATCCTGCTCAGTATAGAAACTGGGGGAAAAAGGAGGAAGGGGGGGACATTTGGAGTGATGGCATCTGTCTTCCCAAGTAACCGTTACGCATGATGGAGCCCGGCTGTCCTGGGGATGGCTGAGCACCCGCCTGCCCATGGGAAGCAGGGAATTAATACCTTGATTTGCTTTGCTTGCGCGCACAGCTTTTGCTTTCCCTATTAAAATGTCTTTATCTCAACCCGGGAGTTTTCTCACTTTTACCCTCTGATTCTTTCCCTCATCCCACTGTGGGGGGAGTGAGCGAGCGGCTGTGTGGGGCTCAGTTGCTGGCCGGGGTTAAACCACGACAATGTGGATGAGTTATGTGCTGTCTTCATACAGACAACAGTTACATAGCTCTGGGCACCACTGGCAGGCAAACATTTTTTAGTACTTGTCAAGCTGTGTGGCTTCTGAGAGCTGTTTACTTCACTACATCTCTGTCATCTTTTGACGTTAAAACCTGTGTCAGAGTGATTGGATGGAGGCAGTCTTGCGATATGAAAGGGAAACCACAGTGCAGCGTAAGATTTGCGCTTCTCACCGTGTAGCAGAAACAATTCTGTGGTAATGTCATGCTGAAGAATTCCTTTCATTAGTTCTCTAAGCCAGCCAAAGGCACCAGAACCACACATATCCCAGAGGTAGGTGCATAATGCTAGGACATGTCCAGAGGAGAGCAACAGAGCTGGGGAGGGGTCTGGAGCCCAAGGCTGATGGGAGCAGCTGGGGGAGCTGGGGGTGTTCAGCCTGGAGCAGAGGAGGCTGAGGGGAGCCCTCATCGCTCCCTACAACTGCCTGAGAGGAGGGGGGAGCCAAGGAGGTCGGGCTCTGCTCCCAGGGAACGGGCGATGGGACCAGGGGCAACGGCCTCAAGTTGTGCCAGGGCAGGGTTAGGTTGGACATTGGGAACAATTCCTTCCCCAAAGGGCTGTCAGGCGCTGGAAGGGGCTGCCCAGGGAAGGGGTCAAGTCCCCATCCCTGGGGGATTTAAAAGCCAGGCCAGGGTTTAGTGGTGGGATGGCAGGGTTAGGGGAACGGTTGGGCTTGGGGATCTTAAAGGTCTTTTCCAACCCAAACGATTCTGTGATTCTGTGAACGTCACCATAATAGCATCACCTTGAAAAATCAGCTAGATTTGCCTAACAGGCTTTACCTAAGCAGTATTACCACTGGCAGTATAGGTGTTAAGAGTATTCTGTATAACAACATAATGAGGTCCCAGAGTTTTATATATGTCTATATAAATGCTCGCATATGAAAACAGACATACACACACATCTGTCTTCAATGCAGAGCAGTATCACTGGATCCTCTAGTGAGGGATGGAGGCTGTGGAGAGGAGAAAGGACTCAGGAGAGTAGAGAGTACAGTGTCTCCACACCAAGAGCTAATGGGAAATTAATGTATATGCTAGCAATATTGATTTTCTAGCATGCTGGTTTAAGCTGCACAAGGTCATTAAAGTGTGCTAAAGCATTTATTTCATTACATCTCTTCTATGCACTCCTGGTATGTCCAGTTGTGTGAGTTGTGTGCAAAGCATGTGTGAGCATCATACAGGGCCTAATATACACCAGCCGCCATACCAAGCCCCTCATACACACAATTTATTATTGCATGGCTTAGAGTCTTCAGCCTGTCCAATGCTTTCCAGGGCATACATTTGCTTCATGCAGATTAAACTATGTGTGATGATATCAAAATGTTGTTCAGCTGTTTACTCATTTCTCCTTCAGAGAAACATGAAGGAAGAACCCAAAGGACTTGAGTGTACACTTAGTCACTAAAGCCAAACTTTTGATCAAGGTGACACTTCTGCATATTTACAGGAGCCTTAACAGAACATGGGACTCTTGGCACTGGCTTAAAAAAGTGTCTGTATCAAAAAACAGCCAGTAGTTTCCAAACAAGTAACAGCAAAACTGAGGAACCTACTCATCCTTTAGGACTCAGATGAGGATAACAGCTCAACGCCTTCCTTAATGCTTGTCTTACATGAGATCCACAAACTGCTTCTAGGGGAGAATGGGATAAGGAAGGAAGACTGTACACGGTTTATTTTACCCAGTTGTTGACGCAAACCTGGCTATAATCTGGATTAAAATAAGTGAGGCCAATTGTGTAAAAGAAAGGCAGTAACTGACTTTGCGTTTTAAGAATATAATCACAGTCTGAGAACAGGTGATTTTAGAAACACAGCAAGCTCTAACTGAAGTGTTTGGTGGCATGAAGTGGGAAGTATCACAGACTCGTTTTGTACCAACATACATTACATATAGATCAGGGAGCTAAAAAAATGAAGGTTCCTGGAGGAAATGCTATTTATTGGAACCTTGAGACTCTGAGTCCCAGAATGGGCAGGTCTAAGTTTTCGACTAGCCAACGCGAATTATGAGTCCTACAGAAATTGTAGTCACTGTATCCTGTACTAATAAGCAGTGTTCTATAAAGGGAGCTCACTCACAGTTCTGGGAGAAAGCCAATTAACAGTGGAACGGCTTTTTCCAAAAATGGGAGCGGTTCTTGAAATGCATCAAATGAATGAAGAAGAAGGGGGGATGAAAGATGATCCTAAAAGATATCAAAGCTGGCTTCAATTAATTCCATAATGGATTTTCATATATGAAATTTGGGAAATGCATTTTGGGTTCTATGTTCCTCTCCTTACGCAAGATCTTTGGAAAACCTTAATTGGATCCCCCTCCTGTGATGTGCAATGACCCAAATACTGAGTAGGACCGCACAAGGCTAAGTCTTAGAAACCTAACATAAAATGAGATATCTTCTTAACAACAGGGTGTAATGAACACACAACATAACTCAGGCTTACTTGTTACAACAGCCCAATGGTTTTGGCCACTGATCTTGCATGCATAAAAACAAGACTTCCAAAGCAATATGTTCAAAGGAAATATAAGGATTCTGAGAGGAACCAATTGTTCAAGTGGTAAAAAGTCCCCAAATTGCAATTTCCTTGTTAACAAATTCTGCAGTGTATTTTTTCTGGCTCACTTCATTGTCAGCAAGAGGATAAAAGAAACTTTTGTTTCTTGATTCTTGTTAGTCTTGGCCACCACCTCTGATCCTCAGTTCCCACTGCTGTGTGGTATTTAAACAGTAACCCCTAAAACTGTGGCAGAATGTGCAAATTCTTTTCCCCTGCCTCGCCCCACCCTGGTCCTCCAAAAAGACTTCATGCCAAGGGTTTCTCCTTCTTCTGGACATCCAAAATCAAGGATATCAATGGTACCATTTGTATACTAGCTTTGAAATTGCCAAATTTCACTTAAGACATCTTAGCATCTTAGCATTCCAGTTGTACTAGAGGGTTCAAATATGGAAAAATATTTTAAAAATCTGGTGAGGTCCCTGATTCAGCCTTCTGAAAACACTGTGAATCTGTGTAATGTATATTGTACTACCCTTATCGCCCTCTACAACTGTCTGACAGGAAGGGGGAGATGGGGGGGTGGGGGTGGGGTATTGGGCTCTGCTCCCAGGGAATGGGCAATGGGATGAGGGGAAATGGCCTCAAGTTGTGCCAGGGCAGGGTGAGGTTGGCCATGGGGAACAATTCCTTCATGGAAAGGGCTGTCAGGGGCTGGAAGGGGCTGCCCAGGGAAGGGGTTGAGTCCCCATCCCTGGGGGGATTTAAAAGCCGGGCAGACGCGGTGCTGAGGGCCAGGGTTTAGTGGTGGGATGGCAGGGGTAGGGGAATGGTTGGGCTTGGTGACCTTAAAGGGCTTTTCCAACCTCAACGATTTGATGATTCTATGATTCTAAACAATTCTATGATTTTATGATTCTAATCCAGCCTATTTTTAAACAATTCCAGCAAAAGCATCTCCTCTTCTCTGAGAGTTTACCCTGTTCTATCAGACCTCCACACTGGAAGGCTTATCTTCAGATATTCTGTTTTGTCTAGCAGGTCATGCAAGTGTACAGCCCTCCTGCAGTAAGCACCTGCAGCAAAGCCAGCACAGGCAAATGTAATTTTGTGTTAAAACAGGCAAATCAGAGACATACTGCAGCTCTTGGTTCATTCTGGTAGAAGCAAGCCTTGGAAAGCCAGCTGTGTACGACCGCTGATGAAAAACGGATGAATCAGATTGGCCTGTATAGACGAAAATGCAAGCACTCAAAAGAAAAGCAATTCAATTAAAATCTAAAAATAATCAAATGTTAATGATTCCTGTAAGAATTCAATCTTTGTGCTGGATTTTCGCCACGGGCAGTGAGAACTACTTTATAATGAGTACAAACAACAGCATCTTTCTGTGTGTTTAAGTTACCACTGGAACTCCTGTTTATGATCATTTGGGGAACTGTTGGATTAGTCACCAAATAAAAAACTAAGTCTAAATGTGCTCGCACAAAAGAACAACTAAATGTGCTCGCATAAAAGAACAACTCCCTCCCCAAATCCTCAGCTTTCTTCCTCTTGGCTAGCCTTTAAAACTGAACCAAGGATTCTCTTTCTCAAGTAGCATCTTTTTCATTGCTGGTAAAACAAGACTCATAGCAAAAGAAAACACTAAATAGACCACATGAAGCCATTGGTGGTTCATGCTTGGAGATACGAATACTTTTATTGGAGCTTTACCTTATGCAATGTTTTAAGACTTGCTGCAGGTTCTTAAAAATGAATAGGAATTGCCCTATTCTGATCTGTCAGCAGTCTGGAAACTTAAAACAGCCAGGATGTGTCTCAAGAAATCCAGTTGTTCTCTTTGAGCCTAGATTAACGGGCCTGTTAGAAATTCTAGAGCTATGTAGTTTTCTTACACAGTTCCAATTAATGCGACACTTGAGCTTTATTCTGTGAATGTACAATAATGTAGAAAACTCCTTGGAATTGCCTCATCCATCAGCTATATTCTATTTAAAAATACATGTATTGGTTTGATATCAACATCCTCAACCACATTCAACACTCCATTTATACCCTTAGGCTTAGTAATTCACAGAGCTTTAGCTTTACAGATTCTTACCAATAAATCCCCAAATGCATGCATGGCTTGATTTAAGAAAGATATTTTACTTGTGTTTCATACACAAAAAACTGATAATCAACAGTGGCTTAAAAAATTAACACTACTCCACTTTTCCACAAGTGTACAAAAAAGAAATAATGAATTTACATTCAACGGTAAAGCTTAAGTTCCACTCTAATAATAGTTGCATTGACATTCACATACACAAGCACAGAATAAATATTTCAGGATTCTTATAAGAGCATACAGCATACATACAGTACTTGAATTTTACATAACGAGTGTTAGGAGGATCAGAAATTCATAATCTCATAGAAAAGTAAAACGAAAATCAGAAAAGGTTGTGTGGGAGGCAACACCAGGGTACTGCACAGAGCTAGCAGGTCAGTAAATCCATTTGTGTAAGGAGTTTGCTTCTGCTTCTTCATATTAGGACAGTTTGTTTGCAAAGGTATATTCAAAGTGCAGATTAATGCAAAAAAAACCAAAAAAAAGATATTCTTGTATTTATTAATACATGCAAGAGGCAGCCCCCAAGTCACCCGACAGAATAAAGCTGTTATTGGCAAGTGGCCGATATAATACAGATGTTTCAGGCATTTTTTTTTTCTAAAGCACTTTAATAGCAGCAATTGTAATTTATAATGGCTCTAGATTGACTTCTGTTTGGGTTCAAGGGCATCATATTTCTTTAACATTTACAGCTATATTTCTTTATAAATAAACATCTCAAATAACAAATAGCATAGCTAACGTTTCTTTTTTTCTCTCTCTTTTGCATAAGTGTCGTGGAAAAACTCTGACCTTTTCAGAGACATAATGTGCAAAACAATGTTACGAGTGGGAATAGGGACACAGAGCATCACAGTCCGTTACATTCCCGGGATGTCAGTCCAGCCCTTCTCCACTCCGAGGGCTAGCCTTGCCAGGGTAATGCTGGGCTTTAAGGGACAATTTTCCCAATGGCTTGCTTGGTAAGAGATAAAATTTATGGTATCTTAAAGAGCTGTAAATGCGAGGTTTTATTTGCAGGAGTGTGTACAATACGTCATGTATAGGACTCAGTATTTCCACACAGTGACTTCTCAAGATATGAAAAGTCTGGTCACCTCCTTTCAGACATTTCCCCCCCAGCCTGAACATCTCTGAACGTTTGTGTTCATTAGGTGTTTCCTCTTGTTGCATATTTACCAGCTCTTCTTGCATTTTAGAATCTGATCTCGTATCACCTAGCTGACAGCTGCACACAAATATTTCCAATCAGGTAGAGGGTGCACAACATTAAAACTTTTAAACCTGCCCTGTAAGTGTCATCAAGACAGGAGCACAGGAACCACAGTGCAGAGAGTCCAACCTCTCACTGGCTGTACTGTGAAGATTCTCCTTTTCGGCGTAGGAGAAAGGAGACTTGTGTCTGCTTTTTAGATTCTGAAAACAAGCCAGAGTGGAGAAAAAGAGTTAACACCAGACTTAATAAAGCTTTTAAGACAAAACCTGTTAAGCAATTTAGACAGACACTGTGAATTTCCCGCTGATTTTCTCAAGTCTGTACATAGAGGAAATTTGTTAACAGTAGGAAGAAGTTGGGAGTTGCTACATAGGAGAAATCTGCCATGATTACAAAAATGGGCTAAGTGGGTATAAACCCCTCATTGATCACTGTTCTCAGTGGTGCTGTTGCCCTTTTCTTTTTTCTCCTGAGTCTTGTTTCCCTTCTTCTTTTTCTTCTTTTTCTTGGTCTCTTCCTTCTTGCCAAAGGTTATGAAGTCACTTTTGTCAATTTGGCTGTTTGGTGGCTCCTGCCGGATGGAGATGATTGCAGGAGATCCTGGGATAATGAATTTGTCTGGCAACTCACCAGGACCACCTTGTTTGGGATTGCCGGGTCCAAATTTAAAGGTCCAGCTGTTGCTGTTCACACCAGCTCCCACTGGGGGGGACACCTCTCCAGCCTCAGGTTCTGAAAAAGTCAAAACAGCAAGAAAAGCTTAAAGCATCATTAAATCATAGAATCATAGGTTGGAAGGGACCTCAAGGATCCCCTGGTCCAACCTTTCTAGGCAAGAGCACAGTTTAGACAAGATGGCCCAGCACCCTGTCCAGCTGAGGCTTAAAAGTGTGCAATGTGGCAGAGTCAGCCCTTCCCGTGGGGAGATTATTCCAGTGGGTGACTGTTCTCATCGTGAAAAATTTCCCTGTTTTGTCCAGTCAGAATCTCCCCAAAAGCAACTTGTGTCCGTTCCCCTTTGTCCTCTCCATGACTCCTCCTGAAAAGGGAGTCTCCATCTTCCCTGTAGCCACCCCTTAGGTACTGGTACGTGGAGATGAGATCCCCTCTGAGCCTCCTTTGCTCCAGGCTGAACAAACCCAGCTCTCTCGGCCCATCCCCATACGGCTGAGAGATGCTTCCCAGTCCTTGGGTCACCTTGGTGGCCTTGCTCTGGACCCCTCCAGCCTGCCCACAGTTTTTTGTACAGCGGGGACCAGAACTGGGCACAGGATTCCAGGTGGGCCCTGGAATACAAGCACTCAGTGAGTATCAGCTTCCTATGTGAAAGCTATAGCTTTAGCCTGGCTCTACATTAACTCTTGGTTGCCTGGCTGCTCCTCTGTGTGTTATCAACTGGTTCTTGTCCAGGCTGCTCATGCACAGACTCATTCCAGGTACTGCTGGGCCCAACATGCTCTGGGTCAAAGAAATGTGTGTACATGACACATCAGAACTGGCTCTGAGACCATCTGTGTGACAGCTTTGGCACATGGAATCCTTGTCAAGGAGGTGATATGACGGCTCTTACAGTGTGATGTTTAATCAAGAATTAGAAGAGCTTGTACACTTATTTTTTCCCTAAGACTGTATCTAACAATGAAGATTTGACTTTGAGTTTCTGTTCTTTCCAGGAACTGCTGAACTTGTTTTAGTGACCTTAACCTTCCTAGTCTCAAATATCTTTTTTGAAGTGGTTATTAATGTGGAAGTTCCTCTATTTAATCAGTCGTAGCTTTCCTGTAAACCTCCCACAGCCTTAACTATCAGCGTCAGATTTTTTGCATGTTTGTTGTTGGTAATAGCAGTGTCCTAGCAAGCCCTTTCATACCAAATGCACTAATATGAACCAGCTTTCATTTCTGCTTAATAAAGTATTTTGGTCAGGTACGCTTCATATCGGTTTTGTTTCTTTGAGATGATAAATTACAAAGGTGAACGTTGTGTCTCTTGGCCTTTTTCCAAATTATTAATCAATTGTCTTTCTCCAGCAATACAAAAATGTGAGCTTTCATACAGTACACCATAAATTAAGCCCTATTTGACAAACAAATCCTTTCTCCTTCCCAACAAGCCCATGCAGCATTCGTTCCAAACAACGCTGGCCCAGACCCAATGCTTTTTTCCTGTTCCGGGCAGGAAAAAAACCAGCTGAAGGTGACCTCAGATCGCTTTTGAACCATCCTTGTTCTGGTTGGGGAGAGCCCTGCAGCAGTTAACGGTCCAAAGCCTGCTTTGAAGTGCACAGGTCTGTAACGCTCCACGACTTGCAGTGCCACCACAGCACACCTGAAATACCACGGTGTGTGGTTGTGCCATCTTAGGCTGAAAATGTACGGCTTCAGCCATATTGGGCTGAAGACAGGACATGAGACAACGACACTGCCTTTATATTATGCACTTTACCAGACAGTAATACAGTATTATAAATACAGTAACAGGCAAGAATGGAGGGTATGCTTAAGGTACATCATCTCTTTTTCCATGCCTGAAAACCCCTGCCAGTGTAACAGGGTGCACATACACGTCTGCATTACTGAAATCTAATTCAGAACAGGATACTGACCCTTTAATCGGGTTCTGCCTAGGCAAATCCACTCACCAGATGAAGTCAGTAACATTTATCACAAAGCCATCTGACATAAGGCATCCAAACACAGCAAACCCGTCGTATCCTCCCTGGAATCGGGATTCTGTTAAGCTAAAGACCAAGGGGGTTCGCTTGCATTTCTGTGTGCTTTTTTCCCAGCCCCTGACTATGTTTGCTGTCCGTACAAATGAAGCATTTTTATACTCCTTAATACCCACTAAGCCAAAGGAAACTAATTATCCTTACAGCTGCATGGAAGGCTCACATGCAGAAAGCCCGAGACAGGCAGAACTTAAGGAGTTAATAGCCCTAATTTCCCAGGAGTGGGGCTTCAGCAGCCTCCTCAGGACATTTCCCTTCTGCGTGATTTACCTGATAAGATGTGGGTTTATCTGTATTGGCAGGCTGGAAGGTCACGGTACTAACAACGTTGCATGTTTAGGCATTTCAGATCAGGATAAATGTTGCTCACCCCCTTATTTCCAAAGCTTCCTTAAACATCTCTTCTGTTTCTTACCAGCAGGAATTTAACAACAAAAGCTTTCCACTGGGATGCTGTTTTACATTTAACAGGATTAGCTGTGCTTCTCTTTAGTATTTTCTGGGTCTCATTGAATACTTTAAAGTTGTTTATTCAACTTAGAGGAAAATCTAAATAAAGCAAACCCACCAGCTATATTTAAAACACCAAATTTAAAACATTACGCTTCTTCCTACAGCCACACCGGGCGGCTGTGCCGAGTTCCTACATAAAAGCACAGAGCCTGGCCATTGCCTGGTGTAACTCAAAAGATTCCTTTGGAGGCTGCCCCTTCGCTTTATTCTTAAGGAACACGGCAGCCTTCATGTTCAATGACCAAATGATTTATTTTTAAAATGCAGGCAGGCAGCAGAACCCAAAATCTAGGCTGCACTCGCAGCTCCTGATGCTTCTTCGCCTGTGCGTCTGCATGCTAAAATGGGAGGTGAACTTTTCACCCTTCCATTTGCTCATACTCTCGCCAAAATACACGTGTCTCAGTAGACTTTAAATGGACCCTAGAGCAACCGAGAGTCTGCAGTGAGCAGATCATATATTGAGTTGGGAGGAAAGGACTTCTAGGTTGTCTTTCAAAATACTTCTTTTTCTATCCAGTGACTGTTGTCTAAAACGCACAGGCAGATCAACATACAAAAAACCCCCCACATCCTAAAATCACCAATCTGAAAGGCTGAAGCAGTAGGGTATGGTGTCTAGATACCTTTCTTCTCTTCCAGAGGCATTTACAGGTCATATAATGTAGCCCTCTACCTCTCACAGGACTTGAAAGCCATACAAATCTCAGGCAATAGGCACTTGTTCAGCAAGTCCTAATTGCTCTGAAAGCACCTGATTGCCCACGCGTTGTCAGACAGAAAGCATCATGGATGTCACAGGCTCCAAGATCCCAGAAAAGGAGCAGGTTTCAGGTCAGCTGTGTCACCTCGCTGAGCACAGAGCTTCTCACGCGTGTGCTCCAGGCAGTCCTGAGCTCAGTACAGGTTTTTCAGAGGCACCTAACGCTCCCTGTGCTCTGTGCAGGGAGCCCAGACAGGGAACAGGGTCCCTAAAATTTAGCTTGTAGTAGCTGTAGGTGCCTAAATTTTTTTTTCTTAGATGTCACCCACAGACTAAGGTATTCCTTTTCTAAATTCAGCCACCAAAAAAGTGGGCATCCAATCTAAACTGCCTAATTTAGCTTTTTCTACAGTCTATAAAGGGAGACAGGCACCCTCAGAAGGCAGTTCAACCCACCTAGCTTAAACGCCTGGTTTTAGATGCACTGAATTTTCTTTGCTCCTCTCCTCTCCCTGCTGGAGCTCTATTATCTTTGCTGCTTTAACAGCAGCTAAAGCCTGGGCAGCCAATTTAAACTAGACAGCTAACTTCTGGGTGGCTTGTGCAAAAGGAGCTGAATTCCACCTTCAGGAGCAAGCTAAGCAGCATCATGGCTTGGGAGATGGGCCCACTGCTGAATGAGGTGGGTGCCCTGGTGACAGAGGATACAGAAAAGGCCAAGTCACTGAATGCCTTCTCTGCTTCAGTCTTTACTGATAAGGCTGGCCCTTAGGAATCCCAGAGCCTGGAGGTAGGAGAGGAAGTCTGGAGAAAGGAAGACTTTCCTTTGGTCAAGGAGGATTTGGTTAAAGATCATTTAGGCAAACTGGACACCCACAAATCCATGGGCCCCGATGGGGTTACACCGATGAGTGCTGAGAGAGCTGGCAGATGTTATTGCTGAGCCACTCTCCATCATCTCTAAAGGTTGTGGAGAACGGGAGAAGTGCCTGAGGCCTGGAGGAAAGCCAGTGTCACTCCAATCTTCAACAAGGGCAAGAAGTAGGACCCAGGAAACTACAGGCCAGTCAGCCTCACCTCCATCCCCAGAAAGCTGATGGAACAGCTCATTCTGGATGTCATCTCTAAGCGTGTGGAGGAAAAGGGGGTTACCCGTAATAGTCACATGGATTCACCAAGGGGAAATCATGCCTGACCAACCTGATAGCCTTCTATGATGGCACGACTGGCTGGGTAGATGAGGGGAGAGCAGTGGATGTTGTCTACCTTGCCTTCAGCAAGGCCTTTGACAGTGCCTCCCGTAACATCCTCATGTAAGATGTGTTAGATGAGCGGACAGTGAGATGGATTGAGAACTGGCTGCTTGGCAGAGCTCAGAGGGTTGTGATCCGCAGCACAAAGTCTAGTTGGAGGCCTGTAGCTAATGGTGCTCTCCAGGGGGTCAGTACTGGGTCCAGTCTTGTTCAACTTACTCATCAATGACCTGGATGAAGGGACAGAGTGTACCCTCAGCAAGTTTGCTGATGATATAAAACTGGGAGGAGTGGCTGATACTTCAGAAGGCTGTGCTGCCATTCAGCAGGACCTGGACAGGCTGGAGAGCTGGGTAGAGAAGAACCTGATGAAGTTCAACAAAGGCAAGGGTAGGGTCCTTCACTTAGGGAGGAATAACCTCATGCACCAGTACAGACTGGGGGCTGACCTGCTGGAAAGCAGCTCTGCAGAGAAGGACCTGGGAGTCCTGGTGGACAAGTTAACCATGAGCCAGCAGTATGCTGGGCTGCATTAGGAAGAATGTGGCCAGCAGGGCAAGGGAGGTTATCCTCCCCCTCTACTCTGCCCTGGTGAGGTCACATCTGGAGTGACTGACTGGACAACTGTGTCCAGTTCTGGGCTCCCCAGTTCAAGACAGACAAGGAACTACTGGAGAAAATCCAGTGGAGGGCTATGAAGATCATGAGGGGACTGGGACATCTCTCTTATGAGGGAAGGCTGAGAGACCTGGGCTTGTTTAGCCTGGAGAAGAGGAGACTGAGAGGGGATCTCATAAATATTTACAAATATCTTAAGGAGAGGTGTCTGGAGGATGGGGCCAGACTCTGTTCAGTCATGCCCAGTGACAGGATAAGGGGCAGTGGGCACAAACTGAGAGGAACTTGCATCTGAATATGAGGAAGAACTTTTGTACTTAGACGGTGACCGAGCCCTGGCCCAGGCTGCCCAGGGGGGCTGTGGAGTCTCCTTCTCTGGAGATAGTCAACCCCTGCCTGGACGATCTCCTGTGCACCCTGCTTGAGTGATGCTCTGCTGCAAAACGCTGAAGTACAGGCCTGTCACTGAGATGTCTCTTCAGATACGGCATTTGCAAATTCTCTCAGTTGAGGGGCAGGCTTTCATCAGCTTGTAAAACCATCCGAGCTGATATGTAAGTGGAGCAAAGTCGAAAAGCTGAGTGATGGGTACAAACAGTCTGAAACCGAGATGTCTTCTAAATTTGGGGCAAAATGCCTGCTCACAGAACATGTCATCCCTCAGCCCACAAACCCGCACCCCACCAGGTCTTGGCTAAGACTGCAGTTTCTACCTTGCTGACATTTTTCTCTCTTTTGGGGAGGCCACGTGTTTTTTCCCTGTCCCTGTGTAGCCCCACAGCTCCAATCTGGTGTTTACTGGGAACAGGTGGTGCTCACTTCCCATAACGCGCGCTGGCCATATATTCTGAGTGTCATGTACATCGTCCCTGCCTCCCATGCCTCTGCTGCCTTCTTAAAGAACCTTTGTCAGAAGAAGGCCAACTCGTGTTAGAACAGATGTGCTCCTGCTCGGAGGGAGAAGAGGAAAGCATTTCAGGGCAGCTCTGCCTCCCTGCAGAGATGTTTTTGACTGTGTGATGTGCTCAGCCAAGACAGCAGCTTGCTTTCCCTCCGTTCCACCGCTCCCTACTCCCCACTTTGTCCCTGTCTTTAAAATTTGGTGGCTCATGGACTCAGGAGATCATTTAGATAAAGCTTTCAAGCAAACCATCTATTATTATTAAGTTTAAAGGAAATATTTTTCAATATTTTTTTTTTCCTAGGCACCAGAATATGCAGACTAAAGCCACTGTGGGACTAGGAATACCCCATCATTAATCACAGACCCTTCTGTCCTCAGGTCAGAGTAGCAAAACACATTAATTAAATGAATTTATTTAAAACTGAGATCAGGCAATAAGCAGGAAGCAAATTGCAGAGAAAGCGAGTCATTAACCTGATTTCTCTCCTCCCTGCCTCCTGCACGGATGCCGTACTGACTGCAGCGTCTGCCTCTGGCAAGCTTAATGAATATTCGCTGTTCTAAAGAGCCTGACAGTCTGCACCGATTCCCAAACAGCACATCAAATGCAAATAGCGTGCACTGAAAAACCCTCTCTGTGTCATTTGGAAGATCTCTGCGGACATTCTGGCTTTGCTGATCATCCCTAAGCCTTTTGGGGATTAAAATGCCCATTTAATCTTTTTTTTTTAAAAAAAAAAACCTCAACCCAAAACCACAACCAACAACGCAACAAAGCAAACAGAACTCCACCATCAGCATGATAAAATGACAGATACTGAACTGGGAGACAGGGAGATGATTCGGTCAGGACAAAGTTGAACCATTTTAACTATCAGGTTGCCAAAAATCCCAATGATCTCTAAGGACGATGTCAGCTTGGACTCTTGAAGAAAAAAAAAAAATAAAAAAAAATGCCACTCTCTCCCCTTCCATCTGTTTGACCTGTTCTGCATTAATGATGCAGAGACGGGGGGAATGAACAAAATGAAAACTTCTCCCCACCAAGGAGCCTGCAGCTTTAATCCACTGCTTGGATTTAAAGTCAGTAACATTAAACGGGGTAATTATAGCACATATGTTTTGGGAGATCTGTAACCCCCCCGCTGCTCCCACATCCAGCTACAAAGCAGGGGGTGGGCACAGAGGTCGCCTCCAGCTCCGTCTCAGGTTACTGTCCACGCTGACACTGGCATTGAATTTAAAGAGAGATAATCCATCTCATGCTAGAAAATAATTTCACGTGGCTGTGTATTAAAGCAATGGTCTCAGCTACCAAATAGCTCTGCCAGCATATTCCGAGATATGGGAAAGCAAAAAATGGATTTGCTTGCTGCCACAACCTGCTGTGGCCAGAGCACAGCGCAGGCGGAATGGCTTTTCACTGAGAGGGGATTTTCCTCCCACAAAACCATCAACCTTCTCAGGTAACATCCTTCTAGCACCGTACTTGTACCCTGTTCTGCTCCCACCGGTAGAATTTGTCTTGGAAAGCCCTTTTTAGGACCTGCTCAGCACCACCTTGAAGCTTCTCCTCACCAAACTGAGGTGTAATCTGCTGCACGCATGCACCCGGGATGCTCCGGACCATCTTGCCAGCGCTGATCGGACACTGGACTCCGAGAGATGCACCATATACGTGTTTGTGTTGCACGCAGAGGTTGTGAGGGAGAGGCTACTCCTCCAATACAAGGTAGATGGATTTGTATTTGGGCATTTCACTGTGGCTGCAGGCCCACAGTGACCATTTTTAAGAGTTCATGGATGAAAACAGCCAAAAAAAACCCCAAAACCCAGATGATTTTCATCTTATAAGCACGTTATAAGTACAGGCAGCTACACCATCAGCCATTCTGCCCTTGTTTTAATGCAAACAGTCAGGTTAAAGGGCAGTGAATAGAGCAGGAAAACTGGGCTTAGTATTGGGGGGCTGCTGCGCCCCTCATTACCTGGGAAGGGAGAGGTGGTGCGGGCAGCGGCCAGGGGCACCGGTCCCCTGAGGACCTGCAGTAGGTCGGCCTCGCTGCCGCCCACCCCACCTCCCCCAAAGAAAAGGCTTTTCTTTGCCTTCATGGCAAACCAGGTGCTATGCAGCTTCCTTAAATGCCCTGAACCGAACGGACTGGAGCAGCAAAGAGCTACCCAGGCTTCTGGGGGCTGATTTTACGATTGCTGGGTGACACGTACAAAAAATGTGGACTTTGAGACAAATCTTTAAAAATGGGGATGTCTGATTTGTGGCGCAAATCTCCCTCTGGATGGGACCAGGAGGGAGGTGGCATTCCAACTGCTTTTGGGTGACCAGCGCTGTGTGTGCGTGCTGCCTCTATTATATGAAGACATAAAATATTACAAGGAGAGCAAAAGTCACCGCAGAAGACAAAGCTCTGAATGTCAGGAGGATAGAACAGATCTGTGCGCCGCTTAGCCTGCATTACGGAAAGCCAATTCTGGTCACTGTGTTCTGTCAAATTTAAATACAAAAATAATTTGATTCTTACGTACAAGCGCTTTTATGTGAAAGACAACGGGCTTGCAGACCGTCATAAATCCTGCTGGGAAGGTGAAAAGGAGGAAGCGTTTCCTGGCTGCCGCAGGCTGTAACAGTGTTCTGCAGCCAGCCAACCCCCCCTCCCCTTGCTCTCTGCTAGATGAGCTATTGAACTGAGGCCAAGAGCCCAGCCGGCTGCCTCTTGCCGCTGGAGGCCACTCTGCTTCTATGGGGTGACCACCGGATCAGCAGTGTGGACTCCTGTCTACGACCACTACAGCCACCTTCTGCCTCAGTCCCCATCTCGCTGGCTGGCTGTGATTGATTCCCCAAAGAAGGAAAAATTCAGGTGGGGGATTTCAGGTTACCCGAAGGGAAGGCAGAACATAGGATTAGATGTTCTCCTAGCATTCGATCTCCTGGACAGGGCTAGCTTGTTTTACCTTGTGTCCACCTTGGAGAGTGAACGCTCCTAAGCGAATTCAGTTGAATTCAGTCCCTTCTGCTTACCCTCAACGTTACCCTCAACAAAGCTGTTTACCAAGGACCAGTTTCCACAGCTGTGAACACCTGCAGGTAACCTGACCTTCACACAGTCCGTGTTACTGCTGGTGCATAAAGAGGGAAGAGCCCAGCCTGGCTGCCAAAGCCCGGTGATGGTAGGCAAAAGAGAATCCCTCTTTTTAATTGAGCACAATTAATAGAAAGACAGTAACTATGGAAACTCGAAGCATCCATTTTAGTCTTCTGAAGCAGAACCTAATTTTAACCAACTAATAGGATGCTTGAAGTGGTAATGAAAGCAAAAGGGACACATTTTATTTCAGTGCTTTTAGAGGCGTCTATTTTAGACATGAATGAATATGTGAGCTTCCCCACTTAGGAAGAATAGCATAGTGATGGATCACGGACACCGAAGAAATGGTCTTAAAAGATAACTTTTTTTTTTTTTTTTCATTTCTTCATCATCTATGTTTAGCTTACAGGCTTCAACCATTCCTCCTGCATATGGCTCCCACCCCAGCAGCCCAAACCACTGTAAGCTCCAGGCCGGATGACTACAGCGTGAAGCTGTCTGCTTGGACCTTCTTTTCACAACATACCCAAAGCTTCAGGGAGTGGAAAATGCATCGCCTCGTCTCTCAGAAGCTGAAGGCGGCTCCGTGCTCTGAACCTCAGAGCTGGAACCCGTTCGCTGGCTCCCTCTGGCTCTGATGAAATAAAGGGATAATTTCACTGGTATTTTAGGGATGAAAGCTGAAACCGGCCTTTTCTGGACCATAAAGGGGAAGAAAGGGTACTATTACTGTTTAGTTTTGTTAACCTCAAGGGATTTCTTCATTTTAAAAGTAAACTACACCATACAGGTTTTATAAAATTAACTTAGACCTACCAAATCCTTTAGCTGACCTACTCTTGGCTGGTTTATCACTGAACCTCTGCAAACTTCTCCTCTGAAAGCCAATTAGCTAAATACTAAACAATGTCTGGTTTGATCCTCACCGACACGACTGTTAGCCAGCAGCCTGCCCTAAAAGAGGGGAGTTACTTTAACGCCTCCCACAACAAGGGGCTGTAAAACTGAAGACATCGCAGGCCTCAAAACAGGCTCCGGCGGTCACAGCTCCCCTTCCCTTCCACAATATGCCTGTCACATCAGCAGCTTCCTATCATCTCCTGTTAGGATCACATCCCACTGTTATTCCCTTTTAGTGATTCCGGATGAATGGAGCTAATAATATTTCACATCAGCTAAAAAGGAGTCTTAATTACATGTGATGAGTAACTGCTAATCCCATACGATAAGCCCCCTGGATAAGCACACCACAGGATTTCTCTATTTTTCAGAATCCTTTAAACATTCTCCAAGGAGAAAATGGAGACGACCTTGCGAGGACTCCCCTGCGAGGACTCCTACTGCAGAAATAGCCTTGCTCTTTCAAGTGGCTGCGAGGTCCACACTTAGAGGACTTTTTGTCAGGTTTTAAGTAAATCCAGATACTATCAGAGTCATCTGGGTCTTTAACTCTTTAAAGTATATTATTTTGGTACTGATGAGATGAACCAGAGTGGCTGCCCTGGAAGTCTGGACTGTATCATGGCTCCAAGCCTTCTACCTGTCCTTCCCTGCAGCTAAAGGTGTCCTCTCTTAATTAAGAGGCCAGTACCTGCTTGAACCATATGATGAAAAGTTTGCATTAGGTTTTCAACAGACATGTATCTGTATAGTTCTGCTGGAGCATGTCCAGAGGAGAGCAACAAAGCTGGTGAGGGGCCTGGAGCCCAAGGCTGATGGGAAGCATCTGGGGGAGCTGGGGTTGTTTAGTCTGGAGAAGAGGAAGCTGAGGCGGAGACCTTATCACCCTCTACAACTGCCTAAAAAGGAGGCTGTAGTGAGGTGGGGGTTGGCCTCTTCTCCCAGGGAACAGACAATGGGACAAGGGGAAACGGCCTCAGGTTGTGCCAGGGCAGGGTGAGGTTGGACATTGGGAACAATTCCTTCCCCAAAGGGCTGTCAGGCACGGGAAGGGGCTGCCCAGGGAAGGGGTCAAGTCCCCATCTCTGGGGGGATTTAGCAGCCGGGCAGAGGCGGTGCTGAGGGCCAGGGTTTGGGGGTGGGATGGCAGGGGTAAGGGAATGGTTGGGCTGGGGGAGCTTAAAGGGCTTTTCCAACCCAAACGATTCTGTGATTCTATGATTCTATGAATAGGTCTGCGTGCAGTTCTGCTCTGGCTGGCTGTTAAGAGCCAATTTAAATGTGTTTCTGAACCTCCTAACTTGCTCAGTGTTTTATTCTACTTGGTCACATAAACTAAAATCCTCACTGTGCTGTAAAGACCATATAACACTGAAACAATATAGATTTAACAAAGAGGTTATTCGAGGGGGGATAATACACAATTAGGGAATATTAAGGTACGGTTATCTAAGTAGAGGTGAGGTCAAAGTTGGCAGTTGCTTGAAACGGATGGTGCCACATTGCAACAGCCATTTTAACAACGCTGCAGACGCCTTTTGTGTCTTGTCTCTAGGACCACACTTTCTTAAATATTCATCAGATCATAAGTATTAAGTCTTGGAGGCTTAACACTTAGACAAAACGTGGGTAGAACCACATCTGTTCCTTTTTGATCACTGTAGCCTTCTCAGAATAGAGCCCTTGGAATCCCAGTTTAGGAGTTAGTAAATGACCTACTTTATGTATTTCGATTTTAATTTTATAGCCGCAGTCACGCTTTAAGCCAAGAATTGTTCCCTCAATGGAACAGCTGGAGCAATGGCTCAGGCTTGCCCTTCCACATAAAAGGATGCTTTACTTTATACTCAGGAACTGCTCGTTTGCTAATGAACTCTCTCTCAAGACAGGCATTGCTCAAACAGTTGTAGCAATGTATCTGAAAGTTATTTACATAATACGCCTGCTATTTCACTTCTCTGAAGGAAATCCTAAAAATGGAAGAACTGGCTTGAAATGACCAGGAAGATCAAATCTGGGAAATGAATTATTACACCTAAAGTGTAATGGATATAAAACGGATGTCAGAGAGCAAAGTAGGGAGAATTAACTTAATTTCTACATTATTGCTTAATGAAGGCTGGCTTAGGAAAAAAATCCTATCCTGATTAAATTTTAGAAAATTCACATTTCTTATAGCTGTGATTCCTTTAAATGAAAAGGCAGGGAGAAAATCAAGGACGGACGGTATCTGGATTGATAGCACAGGTATTCTCCTTCCAGGAGACGTTTCACATGCCCAGGTAACCAGGACGAGCTGTCAAAGAACAGAGACAGCTAAAAGGTCTTAGCATTTCTAAAGGCCAAAAGGTGATGTTATTGCTTCTTCAATCCGTCACTTAAAAGGGGAATTTTAAATTACCATCTGGTGGGATCTACCTGTAGAATATTTTAAGAATATTTTAAATTTTAAAGTTTAAACTTCTGTTTTCCTACTGTAATTGTGTGTATATACATTCATGTTAATATACAATTGGTTCATACATGTTCATATTCAACTGGTTCATTTGTTTTGAATTTCTGTGATTGCTGAGGACCTGACTGGCTTCTTCATTATCACATATATGCTTTACATGTACATGCACTCAGAATGATGCGGAGAGCAAGCCACTCCTGGCAGCAAGAGGGACCACTGCCAAGTGTCAGCCTCATGTATGCCGGTCCGTAACACAGACACATCTCTGACCTGCAACAGACCACAGGCTGAGCAAGGCAGAAAGGAAACCGGTGTTGGCGGTGCGTGCATGGATACATTCTTTGCATAAATTGTGGCCTGCTATTACCCGCAGTAGTCCTTGCACAGAGGTGGACATACATAACATAACGACAATGTTTCTTTCAGAAAGCGTATGCCAAATCAGATGCTTACACCCCAGGAACGCTTTGATTGAGTTGGCAACGTGAGGTGGGACCACATTATTTGCAATTCCTTCAAAGCCACATGCAACCAGGGCCTCCCGAACCAGTCTTTGTGCTTCCTAGGGTGGGCCAAGCCATCTCCCACCTCAAAGAACACCCCATTTCAGATTTTACTTTCCCAGCATCTTTCCTCAGTCACACCGCTCCCAGGTCAGGTCCTGGAGGAAAGGCCTTGTAACATTATCAACTCCGTATCTGGAATAGTTAATGGGTACCGTGGCCCAGTCCATTCTAATCCATGCAGACCACAAGTTCGCAGAGCCCTGATGTGTGGTGATGTGTTGATATGTCAGACCATATGATGATAAATGCATATTCCTGCTATACCAGGTAAGGCTGTTCTCCCATCTGGGGATCCCCAGTGCCAGGCAAACCAAGTCACCCCCCAGTTCTCCAGATCTCTCAGCTGACTGCATTTGGCGTACGCGTTGCCAACAGTACCAACGCTTCATTGCAAAGGTGTGAGACCAGCATGTGTCAGCAGGGGAGCACAAAGCCAAAAGAGCTTCATAAAATGGGATTTTCGTCAGCTATTTCAATATATTCCCTCACTGGAAAAGGAAAAAAAAAAGAGGCAACTTCTGCAGCAAAAGGCCAGTTGGCTGCAGAGCAGCAAGAGCAGCCATTCCTTAATCTTAATATGCCTCGTCCCACTAAGCACTGGGCATAAGTTGCTGCAATCCATACACTGCTTCATAGTCTCCCTACAACCCACAACTGCAGCACTGAACCTAAAGCCTAAACTTACTCCTTTTCCAGCAGACTTGAAGCAGAAATGGCTTGGGGAAGCCAGCAGAAACACAGTTTGTGACAAGGAGAAAAATAAGCTCTATTTTTATCTCTTCCTGCTGACACATGGAAGAGCATACGCTTCATTCAAGCATACATGCGGCGGTTTGGTAGCTGGAATTTCTGCAGTGGCTTAGAGACTGGGGGAAGAGCAAAGCTCATATGCTGTGTATTGAGGAGAAAAGACAGCAAAAGGATGCTTTAAAATGCCGTGCTGGATCTGGTTCATTCTACTCAGGCACACAATTCTGAACTTTATATTCAAAAAAGCGTGTGCATATTTACTGAAACTAGTACTAATAGTTAATACCTCTTTCTTCAAAACCAGTATAATCACGCATGCAGATCTCTGACAAGCAGCTATCAACAATTTTTGCATCAGCAATTATCCACTTTGCATCTCTAGTGGAACAACCCAGTGGCGAAGCAAACCGATTTGTATCTCTGTGGATGAGCAAATCTGCCAGTGGCTTAGAGCTGATGTGCCGGCCTTCAGGAGGGGACAACACCTGGGGAGAGGACAACTCTCTAGGCTCAATAGCAAATACTGACATGAGCCACATAGTCTTGCCTATAGTATCTGAGAGAAACAAATAGCAGAAATGAATTATGATGGCTTAACTTTTTTTTTTTTTTGCAGGGGCCAGAGCTTTTCCTTCGGCACATAAATATTTTTTAGATGCAGACACAATTAAAACAAAAATAAAATGTGAGAGCGGAAGCCAACAACACCCCAACAAAACAACTGTTTATAAATACTGAAAATAATCTGCGAGTTGCCCAGCTACTCTTGTCGGGGCCTCAGTCATTCGTCAAAGTGTACCACATGGCGCCAGGTGGGATGCTTTACCCCGCACTGAAGCAGCTGAGATAAACTCATTGCTTCAAGGCCACACTGGGACCCCAAGCCACACGTTTGGACAACGACATCTGCAACTCCACCCAAACCCACAGAGCTTTCTTAAGGCAAACCCCACTATTTCCCCCCCCATAGATAACTTAGGAATCACTTCACACTTCTCCCAAATATCCTTCCCGCTCCTGCCTGCAGCTTTGATTTAGTGCTTGCCTTCAGAAGCCAAAGCGAATCACCCAGTTCCTGCCTCCTAAGCCTCAACCACCACAAGCCTACCTGCAGGTTTTCTGTTGCTCCCCCAAGTAATTTTGCTTTGGGCTAAGTACCAAAGCTGCATTAAAAAAAAGAAAAATGCTGAGCAGGTGGCACTGCCATAGCCTGACACACGCAGAACGGACTCAAGCTTGTTCTCTTGTGGCTGTTGTATTTTAATCACGATTAAATAATGAAAGAGCATAAACTGCAGCCTGAATTTTCTCATGTAGCTTTTTCTACCCAGGTGGGATTTTTGTGTCTCTCATCCTTGCACTGTGGGATCACGTCACGCCCGCTCGCCCTACCAATTCTCAGAATATTTGTCACTTAAACAAGTGACATTTGTCAGTAGTTTTGTGATTGCGGGGGCGGGCGGGGGAAACCAGTTAGTTTTGCCTACTGATGCACCAGAAAGCAAATAAAAGGAACTCATTCTTTGTTTTAGAAAAAAAATAGTCATTTTTAAAACTATCTTCACTTGAGGATTAAGTTTTGAGTGTTCGGGATTGGCAGCATAGGACCGACCCAATGCAATTTCATGGTCTGTTTATCCATCCTATTCTCTACGCTGTCTCGTGTTTAGTAACGGGTGCTCCCCCTCCCCAGACATCTGCGACAAACAGAACACAGCGTGCATGTGCTGCTGCTACAGAGAAAGCAGCTGCCTTCATAAATCTAATTCCAGCCAATGAAGAGCTCGTGTCTGAGAATCACAGAACTGAGTAATCAATAATCATGGTCTGCAAGAAATAAAGAATATCTTCCGCTGGCTTCCTTCAACGCTGCGCCCTGTTTGCTGGATTCTTTTTCAGTATTCCAATATGATGCTGCTTCCCTAAAGGCTGTGTGGACCAACACTTTTATTCTGCATAACCGTATCTGGCACTTGACCTGAATCTGTTTCTCTTGATTAGGCAGTGACATTCTCATCTGGAAACTCTGGTTGTGCATTCAAACTGCTGCCTCAGCATAAAGGTGTACCTGAGTTATTCTGAAAACCCAGCTGAATGTTTGCTAGGATGTACCTCAACAACAACAAAAAAAGATACCTCAAAAATGTTAGTGATCGGTATGATTTGGAAGTTTCCCCCTCCAGATTCCAGCATCTGCTCCAACTTACACCTCCCAGCCCACACGTTATGAAGTGATGGGTCCTGGTTGAGTGGTGGGAAGGACAAACCTCTAAACAGCAAATAACAATTACAACATCTTTTTCCCTATCTGCCAATCTCAGCAAAGAAATAAAAGAATAATTAACACAGAAATAAGAAACAGCCAGTGGCTACTTAGCCTTGATTCTTCCAGATCAAAGATGAAACACAAGGTCTCCAAAGGAGGTAGAAATTCCCAATTCCCACCCAGCACCTGTCTTCTACAGCACACAGGAGACCTCACTGCCAGGTGCAACAATTTGTCCCCTTTCACAAATACTAAAATTTATTTCAGCAACCAAATATCCCTCTTACCTTAATCCATGTGATATATTTTCATATTTACCATCCGAATTACACAGCCTCAGTTCTGTATGAAAAAAAACCTGCAACAGTTGCCTCTTTTCAGAGTGAATAAAGGCCATTCGAAACACAATCGAACCTCTTTTCCCTCCTCAGTTCTTCTGCAGAAGAAGAAGGAATTTGTACACAGCCCAGGTGGCCACAAACTCAGTATCTGGCAGAGCAGAAAGCAAGCTCTGCTCTACGGGAATACCTATTCCCCAGTTCAAGAGTGTACTCTCAGCATCTGAGCTGACCTTAACTATTAACCCAACACACAACTAACTATCAACATTAACCCAACACACAACTATCAACATTAACCCAAGACACAATTAACTATCAACATTAACCCAAGACACAACTAACTATCAACATTAAGCCAAGTGAGCAGTTGTGCACACAAAAGGCAGGACCAAGGATATCTAAAAATCCACAGTTCGTTCGCAGCACTGTATTGAACACTGGCTCAACTAGAGTGCTGAAACTGTTGTAGAAAACTGTATTTATATGTTCACAGAAATGAATACCATGGAATTTGTACAGCTCCGCTTTTTCCCAGTAATTACCCAGAAGTGCAAAATGGCCAGGTCTCCCGTTTTGTGCCTGCCACACGATGGCTGCTAGACTTTTTGAAGGCTCAAATGCTGCTCCAGCACTATATAGTCTCAGTATTTAACCAAATCAAACCTAGAATCCCTATGGCTTTAGGAAAAGCCTGTGGGGGGGAAAGAAGAAGGAAAAAAAGGATCATAACTCTGATAGCGTAGAAAAAACAAACAAAAAGTTTAATTCTTTTTTAAATCAATGATCTTTGGATGTTTGAGTACTGAGCTCTGTACACAGGACTGGCAATAATCAGCTTTTGAGTAACTTCTCAAATATAATGTTCTGCACAGTGCAAAGGAAAGGTTATTGCTGCGAAGGTGAAATGGTAGAGCAAATATTTAATTACCACCATCTCCAATTCCCAGCTCGTACCTCAGAAGTAGATATATAACCATTCCAATGCAATCTTGTCCACTTTTGCCAGAATCCATCAGGATATTACCCAAACCCCAGGCAGTGGTATAAAAAACTGCTGAAATATTTGGAAAAAAGTAGTTTGGCTTTTTAGGTACTGTGTATCATTAAGGGAAGACATCAATTGAACTGGGATATCTACAGTCCATAAATGAGCTATTACCAAAATGAAAGAAGATACAGGTAATTAATTAGGGGTCTCCAAACAACCCTCACCTCAACCTCAGCATTTCAGTTCGTCAACAGGAGCAGGTAGAGGTAAGAAGATGACTGGTCAGCCCATGGAAGGAGAGAACAGCTACTTGCTTGAGTAGTACAGAGCTTCACTTTCCATGGAAACCACGGGCTAAGCATGCATGTAGGGTTTGCACTCATTTCCAGGGTTCAGAAGAAAACCTGGGGCTTGTCTACAACAGAGGTAACCTGTCCATCTCCGTAGAAACAGAAAGCAATGAGGTTTCACAGAAGTCCACGTCTCACTGGTCTTGGTCTAGGACTGCTCCCAGAGCATGACATGCAGTGATAGCCTACGCATTGCATGAATTACAATGGTTCAAAGATGCCACGATGAAGGGCATGCCACTGCGAGGCTGAGACTCCTAGCCACCAGCATATCCATTCATCTCTCCAGAGGGAATGAAAGTCCCTGTCCTTGGAAAGGAATTCCCAAGGGCAACAAGGCAACTATGGCTTGGGGAGAGCAAGGAGCGCAAGCTGGGGTTCAAGAAGAACAAAATATCACGTTTTCTGCTCCCCACTCAGATCTTCCGTCCTCTCTTTCAAGTGCATGCTAAGGGTGCTAAAAGCAATTGCTCAGTGCATGAAAATAATGCTGATTACCTAAAAGCAAGACACAAATGCATGAAAAGAGCACTGTCACTTCAAAAGGATGGAGGAAAGAGAAAGAAAAGTAGAGCAAGCTATTACACATACGTGGATTACAGAAAAAAAAAATTATGGCCATGTAGATGGAGAATTCACTAGAAGTGAAGGATCAATCCACAAGGATCTTCTCTATACCGAGAAATCATCAGAAAACCGGTAGCTAAAAGAATTAAGAGTGTCGGAAGGAGAGTGGATACAGGCAGAAGCTCTCAATGATCGGGGTTTTGCTCTTTCAAGATCCTGGCCTTGTGGCATTACTGCGAGCCAACAAGCTGAAGGGCTTCCTGGATAGTGATAGGAGAGTACAGAATTCGGAAAGGCAATGGTTGATACCATAAACTGCTTACTCCCTTCCTGTCCTTCGGTCTGGGCTTGTCCATTCAGGTGCTCAGTCTCCTGTGTAGTCACTGGAGTTCTCACAAGTTAGCATTATTCAGATTTCTTCTGATGGATTCATCTTCCGCTTGTCTGCCTGGCCAATTTTCCTGTCCCGGGGCAAGCTTCACCTCGCTTAGATACACTGTAAAGCTGAGTCTGCAAAGATGGGGAGAGAGCTGGCTACATCCTCCCTACACTCTGTAGAAAAAGACATTTCTAGGGTATGATTTGGGGATTTTTCTCCAGGCTTCCTTTCTTTTCCACTAAAATGGTAATCTCTAAATAGGTGCCACTCAGATGTCTTAGAGTTCCTCTATTGTCTGCATATATCAATAGTAAAAAATCTTTCAAGCCCTAATGCCTTTAAGCATTTACTTCCAGAAATGCTTACCAAGAGCCAAGACAAAGGCAGTCAGCCAGGCTGAAAAGTCCTGTCTGGCAGAACACAGTCCTTAGAATCCTAGAATCATTTAGGTTGGAAAAGACCTTTAAGATCATCAAGCCGAACCATTCCCTTAACCCTGCCATCCCACCACTAAACCCTGGCCCGCAGCACCTCATCTACCTGGCTTTTAAATCCCCCCAGGGATGGGGACTCGACCACCTCCCTGGGCAGTCCCTTCCAGAGCCTGACAACCCTTTCTGTGAAGAAATTTTTCCTAACATCCAACCTAAACAACTTCAGACCATTTGCCCTCGTCTTATGGTCCATTACCAGGGAGAAAAGGCCAACCCCCACCTCGCTACAGCCTCCTGTCAGGCAGTTGTAGAGGGCGACCAGGTCTCCCCTCAGCCTCCTCTTCTCCAGACTAAACAACCCCTGCTCCCCCAGCCTCTCCTTGTAAGACTTGTGCTCCAGACCCCTCCCCAGCTTTGTGGGTCTCCTCTGGACATGTTCCAGCAACACAACGCCTTTCTTGTAGTGAAGGGCCCAAAATTGAACACAGTATTCAAGGTGCAGCCTCACCAGCACCGAGTACAGGGGCACAATCACTTCCCTACTCCTCCTGGCCACACTATTCCTTATACAAGCCAGGATGCCACTGGCCTTCAGGAAAGACTCAGGCAGGGCAGTTTGTCTTCAGACGATGGAAACAGCCAATATTTTTTTCAATGAGTTGTCAATGCTGATCCTTAGTTTACCTGTACGTTTTTAAATAATTATTTGGCTGTGGATCCATTTTTCTCATTTGAGTGGATACAATTATTTCTTTTCTTCATGGACTCCGTTCTTTCTGCAGGGGTATTACCGCATCTGATGGCCACCTGAATTTCCGCACCTTCACGGACTTCACAGTGGATTCTGTTTTGACTTCAGCTTCCTCTTGGAAACATATCCTCAGGGGACACAAGAAGGGCAGGAAGAACCCACGACAAGTTCTCCCTCTCTTCTCGTGAATATGCTCGTGCAACACTGCAACCACATGCAAGGCTCCCTCTGCCTGCTACGATGAATTCCAAGCAACAGCATCTCACGGGTTTCTTCTCAACAGCCTGCAATTGCCCCCTAGCCATTAAATAGTTCTGCTAATACAGCACAAGCATTTGGTCACATTCCTCAATCCAATATCGCTGTTTATCAGTATCACTGATTATATTGCAGCAGGCAGCACAAGCCATCTGAACTGGAATTGCTCATTGATCTGGCAGCTGAATGCCTTGCAGCTCTTTCTGACTGCTGTATCTATGGAGAACGGCTGCATCTGCTAAAATCATACCATAGGTCTCATCTTCACTGTAAGTTCCCGCATCACCAGGTGCATTCTTGTACCCAGTTTTTCTTAAGCTGTATGGCTATGGTATCCAGTCTTAGAGTAAATCTGTTTCCATACACAACATCACTGCTTGTCTTTCCCAGCACAGGGCAAACGTTATCGTCTTAACTGAGAACACAGAAGTCACGGCTCTATGTATTTTGGCCTCTGTCTACAACAGAGACGTCAGCATTTCTGGTGGCCATGACAGGCTACTCGAGTAACAGTGAAAAAGGAACGTGGTGAACATAATTCAGCTGATGAGTTTTAGCTACCTGCTCTAGGAAGCGACAAACTCAATGTAACATGGCATTTCTCTCCACCAGAACGTGCTTGAGCTCACAAGTTTGTGTGGCCAGCTGGGATGCCACCATTTACACCACCAGCGACTGAAGTTAAACCAAAAACCCACCCTGTTTTTTTCCTGTTTCTTAGCTTCTTACAGGTTGACCTGGTACACTTGCCTTGTCTTCACAGCAGTCACATGTTGACCCGACTCCTAAAGACCCAAGCATTTCCCTGATGTTTTAACTGAGGTTTTTTCCAATCTTTTTTTCTTTTTTTGGGTGGCCCCAAAGCCAGATTTGCTGACTTGCAGTGCTTATCCACCCCTGAGGTGCTGCACAAGCAAACCGGGGAGCACAAATGGGGGAAACGTTCAGTATTTTTGCAAGTTCACTGCAGTACGGAGGAGCCATGAGTGCTGAGCATAGCCCAAGCTGTTGTTAGAGCGTAGCTGTAACTCATCTCTAGCTCATCTCTAACTTCTTCATGCATATATCTATTCAATATCTATTCCATATTCTACTTCATAAATATACTTCAAAAATAACATTTTAGAAGAATTAATTCTGTCAGAAGATTACTATACTTCTCAAACACCTTATCAAATGCGTCATTATTCTTGGACATCATCTCTTTCTTTGTTGCGTCCAGCATTATCTTTCACGATCATCTCTACAACAAGATCGCTTCTTGCTTCCTCCTTCAGCCCCATATTTTCGCCAGGTCAATTCTCTACAAGCACAATGGCCCTTTGTTCTGAAGATGCAGCTCCACCATTTAGCTCGTGCTATCCCTACCCCTCTTTGTGCCAATATTAGTTCCTATCAGCAGCTAATTGAGCTGAAAATTAAGCAGAGCCACTCCCTGAACCAGCTAACCCTATAGTCAGAGGAGAAACAAGGCTGATTTGAGAGAGAACTGGAATGTACGGCAAGAACTAAAAGAAAAAGCAAACCCAAAAATCCCAGACTCAGACTGGTACAAGCTGATATGGACCTACACAAACACCATACGTTTTGTCCACGTAGCCTCCCTGAAATGCAGGCAAGCTCCTCCCTGTTACAAGCCTCTTCCCTGCCAGCTGCCTCCAGGTTTCTTGGAATACAAGCTGGATAACAGCAGGGAAGTATCCCGTTATCCTAAAGTTGAAAACTAACTCTTTTTTAAAATTACAATTACTTGTAATAAACCTGATCCTACACAGGTAGGACTACAGACATCAGGCCAGAGATCAGCTTCCTAGTGCTTCCTCCAAACTCTGGTTTGCGCAGCCTCTCTCCTCCCTCCACGCTCCACAACCTCACTTAACCATCACCAAAACCAAATCCCAACAGATAGCAGCAAAAATCTGCTATTTTTATTTTGGCAACTCTGCAGGCCACCTTGGCAATGATTCTGTACTGAGCACCAGTTAGCATAGGGTTGTTGCAGCTCTTCTCAAAGAGATGTTTCAGGCTCTTGAACTGCACAAGCGGAGTGCGCCCTAAGGCTGCCTAGAAGAGCCATATGAAGCAGAAAGAAACACCTACACTTTCCTTTCACCTGCATTCCATCCTCTGGTTCTTTTTTTACTCCACATGAAAGAACGGTGAAGAGACTTTAAACTAGTATTCAATTCAAATTAATCATGGGAAATGAACAAATGCAAAGGAGAATCTGCAGATTAGACTGAAGTTATCATCAAAGCTCTCCAGCCAGGGCTGACCCCGCATCATGGCCATGGAGGACCCAGATGCAGTTTCTACAACATCTGTTACAAGCACTTGCCATTTAGGAATGACAAAAAGCAAAATACCAGGGAAGAATAAGGAGGTTGATTGTAAACCTTGACGAGGATTAAGCTTTTAAAATTATATCTGATTGGAAGAGTCACAAAAATGCATCAAGAAATAACAATCCCAGCATCCATATTCACAGCTCGGAATGTGTTTTCCACTGGAACAGCTACAAAGCTGGCAGAAATGCTCCGAGCTTCCCGTCATGCTGGCTAGCCAACGTGCCTCAGAAAAGATCAGCAGCTGACCAGCACGGATTTAGTCTGCGTGACCCACTGGCCTCCCTGCTCGGGCTGCCAATTAGTTTCAGTTGTGATAGTGTTTTCCCCAATGTGGCAAATTGCCACCAGGGAACTGGATGAGGATCGCCAAATTAGTTTTCCTGTCAACGCAGAAGTCAGCCCTTCTCTTTCCCATTAGTGGGCCACCTAGGTAGGTTTAGCTGTGGTTTGAAAGCCTGTACACGGAGACGGATACACCGATGTACAGTCTGGAACACCAGAAACATCCCTTGTTCTGTCTCCAAACTTCACTACTGAAGTTCTATATAACTGCACCTGCACTCTTCGGAGGGGTAAAGCAGGGATCCAGAGTGGACCACAGCAAAGGTCCTCTGTGACCTTTCTCGCCTCACAGGAAATAAGCTCAATTAAAAGCAAAATGCGATGTTGATCACGGTGCTTTATTTCCTCGAACTGCAGTGAACTCTGGGACTGACCGAGGCAGATCATCTGACACCAATGTTATTAATTTATTTTAATTCTGATTCCAGCTACACATGCAGGAGGTTCTGTTATTTACTTAGCACAAACTGGCAGCAAGACAATAATCTACCAAGAGCAGGTAATTTTTGCCAGGAGGAGATGACATGATGCACAATATTCAGAGAGGGCAAATCCCTTGGAAACCGAGCGCAGAGCATGGTGCTAGCACACCCTCCCGCTGACGGTCTACACGTGCTGCAGCTGCAGGTTCCTTCACCGGGCCAGCTCATCCTCTCTATGCCACTGAATCCCTTTGACTCCTGGCATCTGGAAAGGACACTGCTTACCATCACAGTCTGCCTGCTTACACCATCTGAGATGACGACGGGAGCAGGTTGAGATGGCACAGTCAGGACTGAAGACAAAGTGTTCAGTTCCTTACTTACTAATTATGACCACTTAAACCCCACTATGGGCATGCAAATTGATTTACCACCAAAATGACAGCCTCCTGCTCCTGGGAGCATACAGGATCATGGAAAAGAAATACAGCATGAGATAGGGAAAAACTGAGAGCAGGGGGGAGGAGAATGTAATTTGCAACTGCAGCTCCTGAGATGCGTTTGATGTGTAATGTTCCTTGGTAATGAAAAACCCAGTTTGGATTTTGTGTCTTAAAAGCAATGCCATAAGGGCTGCAGGCAGCGTTTGAAGGAAACCCGGGGGAGGAGTAGTTCATTCTGCATTTTTCAGTGTTGTATTTTTAATACATGTTTTGCCATTTTTCACTCACTGCCTTTCTTCAAAACCCCTCCGGTTTTATTCAGTCTCACAGCTTTCTGTTATTCCTTTAAGCTCAGCTACCATATTCAAGTGATTACGTGCAACAAAAATATCAGAAAATTGAATCAAGAGAACTAAAGAAGGTTCAGGAGTTTCTTGGTTGTTTTTGAGCTCAGTCCATGGTTTCCTGGTTTCCAAGTGCCTCCCAATGTATTGAAAATCTGAATGGGAAAACCCTGAAATTACTTGAAGACCAGAGCTTGCCTCTTGGAAATAAATAGGTATTTCTTTTTCAAGGTTTGAATAACCTAGCTAGAATAAGCAATCCATAGGGCCAGGCACAGAGCCAAGGAGGTGAGATTACAGGATAAGAAGGTATAACCTAAGGCACAATCCCTTGGCCAGCTCTAGTAACCACAGGGACAAATGCAGAGAGGGAAGGGTAGAGGACCTCTCTTGCCATGAATTGTCTCAGTGAGCCTAAGGAGATTAGCTGCTCAATTAGGTATTTAATCAGTGCCACTCCCAGCCCAGGCAGCAGCCTGTCTTGTGTGTGCTTCAGTATTGCATGCCTGAGACCTGAGCTTTACGTGGAGATTGACCTCCCTTCGCAGCCCCTCAAATCCCACCCCTCTCAATGCAACAGCACAGCACACACACTCCGAGAGAGCCTGTCAATCCGTCGGAACGGGATTTGCTTGCCAGTCCACAAATCCTACTTGCCTTTTCAACAGCTCCTTTTCTTAACAGCCAAAAAACAAGTCACGGGAGGCAGACACAAGACAGAACTGGGCCACTAACAAATGCAAATGAAGCACCTCGCTCTGTTTCTAGTAACAAACTCCATCAAAATATAAGCAATTTAATTTCATCATGTTCAAACCACTACCAGTGAATTCTATTCTAGCCTCGACAGCGCTTGTTGCAGGAGGAACTGCTGCTGTTAACTGGTTTGCTCTGGTTGCCTTTTGGTATTTGACCCCGGGACTGCACGCTGTGCTGGGGCGTGCAGGCTCTGCAGAGGTCCCGCAGGCTGTGCCAAGTCTCCCCAACCTTCTCTGAACCTGTCCCATCTACCTGTGCAAGCAGAAGCAGCACAGCATAAACACACAGAAATAATTTCCACAAGACCACAAACCCTTTGTGGTTTGTTTTTTTTCTTCTAATCAACCCATTTCTTTTGCTGGCTCTATGTGCATGCTAAGAGGGGATGCTTTTAGGGATGGGTGACTGTAATTATACAAGACAAGTGCAGAGAAGATGCACTCAGATTCATTCCCTCCACAGCCAGAGCCTTGATTTGCTGAGAATTAAATCCCCATAATGAAGGGGATGCCTTTGCGTGCTGCTGTTACTGGTTTACATCTCTCATTACACCCTCTGAGTGCATGCGAGTAAGGACTGAGTAAGTTCAGAGTTCAACTCTCAAAGTAAATTCAACATCTCTAGGTCAATGTTACATAAACAGTCAGAACGTGCGCTGGAAAAGCATGCACAGTGTTGGCAGTATTGCCTCTGCTTTGTGCAGCCCAGTTCTACTGGGGCAGCCCCACCAAAGGATACAGCAAAGAGGTCGGGGAGTGCGAAAGAGGGAAACGTAGCGGACGAGGAATGCAAAGCAGCCTCTGCCTGCCTCTTCGAAAGCAGGGCTTGTGAGCTGCTGAAGCTCTGACATCGCAGGCAAAGGGCTGTGAGCAGAGCACTGAAACATGAAGGCTGAAATAATGATCACAAAGTGTTCGGGAAGCCCTGACCTAACGGGCTCTCTCAGGCTGGAGAGGGGCTGGGAAGGATGCCCTGGAATGGTCTCGCCGCTCTGTTATTTGAGGCCAGGTCGATGTTGATCCAGTCCTCAGCATCGCCATAGGGCACTCGGTGATAAGAAAAATTTTAATTTTTCCACACCTTGGCTTTTTTTTCCTTTGTAAACCAGGGTAATGATCATTCCCTTTCCCTTGTGTTCCCAGACTTTGCCCTGCTCATGTAAGTGCGAAGTTCCTTAAGGCAAGGCTTGTCTTTTGGTGCCTGTATGGGCTTTGGGTAGTGCCGTCTGACCCGAGAGGCACCGCCACACAACATTAACAACGGATACCGAAGCATTGCCCAGTTACAAAAATAAACACATGAAAAATACATTCATGACCCTCGCATACAGCAAAGTGCTGCACGCGGGCAGGCGTCCATTAGGGGAAGATGTAACATCACAGTGGTCTGTACTCCCTCAACCTCTTTTCTCCTTCCATTGCTTGCAATAGAAATACATTCCAGATCAAAATTTCTTAGCATTGCTTAGAACCTTCCTGATTTTCTCCACCTGTTTTCTACCAGATAGTGAATTGTATATTGCAAGAGATAACGGGGGTTGAAATTCCTCTGGGAACTTGAACACAATCGGTTGTTTTAACATTTACTTGAGTATATTTTCTTTTAAGAAAATCTAAAAAGAATAAAATAAAGCCCACAGCAGTAGAAAAAGAGAAAAAAAAAAAAACCAAAACAACAAAAAACCAAAACACAGACACAAAAGGGTGGCACAACAGGGAGAAAATAAAGCAGCTCATGCGGAAACAATTTGATTACCATCAATTCCCTGAAGTACTGACCAGATAAACCCTTGCTTAGCTTATAAGTTCTGACAAGTCCACCACCCAAGGTAGTACAGCTGCAAGTGAGGGATTTTTTTTTTCTATTTATTGAAACCTCTGAGACAATAATAAGAGATGGGAATCAAAATCCCTGTCTCATGCGTAGCTACAGAATATTACCCGTAGGCACGCAGGGCGAACGCCCTGGTATTGCTGCCAAGATCACAAAGCAACGTGTGCCTACAGCAACAGACAAGTGAAAAAGTTGCTTAGATTTTAAAATAGGGCTGCGTTTTGTTTACAGAAATCATTTCCTACCAGATGTCAAGGAATCAATCACATCATCTGGCAAATCTTTTTTTTTTGGAAGACGTGTCGTGTCACCCCCCACACTTTTTGCTCAGCTACAGCATCACTCTGGGTATGACTGACTTTGAGACGGAAGGTTAATCAGGGTGGGAAACCTGATAATCTAGCTGGATTTTTGGGGGGTTGATTTAAAAAAAAGTTAACAAACTATTGGCCGTTACAGACATAACAAAATCAACCATAATCAACGCCAGGTGCTTTCCAAAAAGATGTTACTTTGCTCTTAAAACAAAGAGCAGAGTTCGTAACAGCTATCAAATGAGAAACATTTTTGGGTGCAACTGTAACTTCCACTTTGAGGAAGCAAAGAGATTATTATAGGAATGGACGGATTAGGTAGACGAGGAGTTATTGTCATTAAACTTTCTCCTAGCACCTAAATATAGAAATTATAGCCAGCCAGGCAGCTAAACTGTGTAAAATCTCTTACTTTATCACTCCTTGAAATGACAAAGTCTTGAGCTGCAGCGACTTTTGTCCACAATTTGGGACACACCTGCTTCATATTGCGCAGTCACGGAAAACCACCAGCCTTTCGCTCCCATTTCTCTTATTTTATTCCAGGTTTAGAAACGTTGCAGGTCTCCTGTGTTACCTGTATCTCACTGGGAGCCATCAGTCTTACATGAACGTTCAAGAAATCTGCATTGGAACAATCATCCCCTGTGGAGCTCCGAAGTTAGACGTGATCATCTCCGCTTTGGGAAATTCAACCACTGGCTCCAGTCAGGGATAAATGTGGCCCTACTCTAAATGGAAGGGCTGCACACGCACAGGACCTTGCCCGAATGACAAACACACTCTGCATTGTCTAAGTCTAATGAGAAAGGTTAATACCCCTCACAAATCTTTGCGGCAGGTGGAATCAAGAATTCTCCACAGTATATGAAGACATAAACTCACTGATGACCATTCGTTTTCATAGCCAAAATGAGAACAAAGCCTTAGTCAAGCAGATCAAGACAAACAGACCACACAGCTCTGAAGCTTCCAGCGTTAGCCTTTTTCAAATTCTGGCGAGTCCTTTTTTTTTTTTCCCCTTAAACTGAGTCTTCAAGGACTAAGGTATCACACACTATTAAATCTCTCACCCATGGCACCTAATTTGCTTGGTACACTCCACTGAAAAATAATGGACACCCTGATAAAGATCACAAACGCTATTTCAGGTCAGGGGTCTTCTGGAGTGAAGAGGAAAATAACAAAATTGCAGAAAATAAATTTAACAGTAGCCACATCACAACTTTCTGTATAATATAATCTGTCTTCCTCGCCTTTCTTTGCCCACTCAGCTGAACAGAAACCCAAACCAACCGATTAATTTACCTAGTCCTGCAAATACCGAAAGCCCAAACTGCTGGTTCAACTCTAGTTTGCATGTGGTGAAGTAGATGGGTTCCAGGCCAGTTCCTTTTAAAAAGTAATAATCTGGATGTCAAGCTGCATCTGCCATAAAAATATTTACATTTTTTGACATGCTCTTTGGAAAAATCTTTCTGATTTCAAAATGCTTTTCTTCAGCTCAAGCAGCATCTGGAAGCCTCAGCCCTCTCCAGCTTCTATCAGGCTGTCAGAAATGAGAAGCGTTTATCATGGAAAATTCTTAGTTCAGTGTGAAATATTGAAGAGGTGATGTGTGGTCAAGGCAGTGATCTACATTTCAGCATCCCTGAATAACAATATATAGGGGAGACACAGTAGACAGATGAGCGGGAAGAGACCAGCATTGTTAGATGAAAGGAAAAAAGTTTTGAAGAGAAATAGGGGAGAGCCAGTGCAGCACTTGTGGCCCCTGCACATTCTTCACTGCTTGACGAGTCTTAATTAGCCCCTTTTTCTGTAGATAAGGTAGGTCACTTGAAGAAGGGGAATAGGAACTCACTGGCATTTAAGAAGAAATTGTTCTTCATTTACAGCCACAACATAAAGCTGTATCATATGAAATATGTTGTACCTGAGGTCTTCTAGCACTCAGGTATTTTCTTAGGCTCTTTCTCTTTAAACTGAATTTTTAGAAAAATACTTCAGAAGCCCATAGCCTTTTGGCAGTATTGTGGTCCCCTGGGAGCTTTTACTGGAGCGTCATGCCTGCCGAATTTCAAGAACAGTGTCTGTTGTAACAGTGAGAGAATCAAACTTATAAAAAAACCAAAACCAAACATCATTCATTCCCTTCTGTGCTGATGTTAAATGGGCTTCAAGATGGAGAAAGATCAATCGATTATTCCACAAAAAGAACAACTACCTTCAGTGTGGCTTTTTGTCCCACTCATCACAACCTATTACTCCATGTCAGGGTGCCAATCTTTCCAGTGACCTATGCTCAGTAGTCACTTAAGAGCCTACACTGTGCCATTCCCAATGCTATCTGCCTCCTGTAGACCTTCTAGCATCCTTTACCAATTGTTTCCCTCTACCAGATTCTGCGTGCTTACCTTCCTATTCCAAGATTTTTACTGGTGTCCCCCCTCAAGCACTTAGATTTCTTTGCTCACCTCTCTCCTGCTTACACTAATGCCCCATCTCTCATCTGGGCCCTTCTCATGCTCTTCTGTTGGAAGAGTAGGATTCAAGTAGGATTTAGTCACTTGATGTACAAACTAGTCCGTGAAGCACAGAACTGTTCATACCACAACTTACACTAGATAATTATAATAATTTCTTCTCCTATCAAGGCATTCTTGGACATTTTTATTAAAATCCACACAAGCATCCCCTTTGCCTTTCTTCACAGTTTTCCCACAGTCATTCCGTTCACAATCCTCTACCCCAAACCAGCAGTACAAAACTTACTAGGAAAACTGACTTCACCTTTCAGATCATTTTGCTTATTTGCCATATTTCTAGTTGCTTCTCATTTAATTTTCAGTATTCATCACTCATTCTACAGCCCATGCCCCATTGATGGACCTCTTCTACATTCCAGCAGATCAGAGCAGGAATCGCCCTCCAAGAGCAACATAACTCTATTCCAGAGCAACTGCAGTTCCCAGCATAAAACCTAAGAGTCTCTACGGTCTTTCAGGACAATCTGAGAGTATATGGGATGGAATATCCCTAGCTAGCAATGCAAACAGGTATGCTAGGCAGGGGGTAAGGAACTGCAGGAAAAACTGAATAAAGAGAGGAAAGACACAAACTTCAAGAAAACGAACGTTGAAAGAGTCAGGCTTGGGGTGATGGGAAGCAAGGAGCTATGTACAGCTTTCTATAAAGATTTTATGTATACACAAGCATATATACATATAAAAATATATATATACATACATATATAGCACATAGAGTCCTCTTCAGACCTAGAGTGATCTCTGGGTTTCTTGGTTATAACACTCCCCTGCCTTTTCAAGCAGCCATGAAACCCAGAGTGAATCTGTCTCTCCTGCTTATTTCTCTTATGGAATAGCAGCCAATATTACTACTGCTGTCTACTTGGCCAGTTCAAGGGATGAACAGATGCCCCGTGAATGTCAAGCACTGAGGACTGCCCATGTTGAGATCAGTGGGTTCTCACACACTGTAATTGCTTTTTTCATAAGAGTGCTTTAAAAAACGAGGCTGCCACCTCTCTTCCCCAGCTACCTACCTGGGAAAAGGAAACAGAAATTACAGAGATACTTAGAAGAATGTTACCACTGTAAAATTAGAAGCACCAAATTAGCATATTTTAGGACTGCGTTTGCTTGTGCAACCTTAATTCAGTCCCTTGTGCATATTTGTAAGGGTAGACACTGAAATCCCAGCCTCCTTGAAGTCAGTGGGCTATTTGCCATGGACTTCTGAGATGCCAGTATTTCACCCACAGCCTTCAGGTACACACTTCCAAATTTCAGATGCAGATTTTTCCATGAGGTCCTTTCCTCTTTTGTTTACAGCAGTGTCTGAACAGAAGTATTTTATTCCCCTCTATACATGCAGTGTGTGGCCCAGTGCCTTATTTACTGCATACATATAAAGCCTACATCAAATAGAGGATTTAAAATCTCTCATGGCTCCTTTTCATCACAAAACCTTATCGTTCTCCTGAGTTTTATATGCGCTGTGAATGCATCTTTATGCTGCTTTATGAAGCACTTGCATTACCAGTTCTGTTTTGTAGGCTGGCACCTGGAGCACAGAGAATTACATACAGATTTGTCTAATGCCTTCTAATTCTAAGCTCTGAACTACGCATAGGTGCAACTTACTCCGAATCTTCGGTGGTGTTATGTTTAGAGCAGAATTTCTGGTCAGCTTAGTTGCTATCACAAGCTCCCACCGTTTCTGCAGATCAAGCTCCATTTACTCCAAGTTAGGCATCCAGAAAGCAAAGTTTGCTTGGATTAGTGGTCACTTATAGAAAGTCTAACCAATTGCCAAATCTGCTGAAGGCCATAGAGCAGAAACCAGAAATCTGTCTGCATTTTCTGGATTCGCTATATAGCATGTGGGGGACAAATGAGATGCCCCAGCAAGCTAAACTCAATGCTAACCTCTGCCCAGAGGGGGTTTAAGCCCCCTTGTCCCACCTCACTCGGGAGTGTCCTGACTACAACCTACAAACTATTGGACCGGTGTACAAGAAAATGCAAAGACAATTTAAAAATTGAATCAAGATTCACTGTCCCCTGCATGGGTGAAACAGGCAATAAAGTCAATCAAGGCGCTGTCAGTCAAACGAGGACCAGGTTTTGCTTGGGCAACACATATTTGCTGAAAGATGACATGATGCTCAAGCACAGCCATGCATTAGGAGTTAAGGATTTACTGATTTAACACTTGATCATCCTTCTTAAAGTGCTCCTATGACATCATCTTTGAATGCTCTCATTGATTAACTCTCCGCATCTGTCTTGGTGAGGCACCTTCTCCCTGGCTTTTGTGGATTGTTAAATTAAATGAATGGTTTAGTGACAAACTGATTGGGATTAATCAATTGACTAAAAAAACTGCATGGAGAATGTGGACACAGAACAGGCTTGGAAGTGGTTTCTGGGAATCAGAAGTCGAGCCCTGCGGCTGCCACAGTACGCTGATGACAAACAGCTGATCTAGGAGCTTATCTGGACACAAGGGCACTCCATGCATATGCAAATGATATGTCAGGAGCAAGTGCATTGGTTGACTCAATCGACTGCAGTTGACCATAATGAGTTGAATCCCTTCTGAAAAGCAACCGTTGTGTACGTTAACCTAATGCAAACTATTACGGGCCTTGAACCTAAGCCAGAGGAAGAAAGAAGTGTTAAAAGAGAGATTTGTGGGAAGCTGGAGCCAGGAGTCTGAAACAGTGGTAGCAAATTGCTGAAAATGTGATGCATGATGATGTACTTAAGCTATGAGAATTAACACAATCATTAATCCTAATGGATTTCCCTATGAGGCACCTGTTTGCTGTTAAGGACCAGGGATATCTATAGCTTTGGCTTACAAGAGAAGAAAAAAACAACCCTGAAACCCACTAAAAAAAGGGCTAATTAATGTTATGTCAGGGTCACTAATCCCTTGGGAGCAGACGAAACAAATGAGTCTCCACTGTGCAGAAAAAAATACTCATTTACGAGGAACCTGATTCACAAAAACTGGATTTAAAGGCAGCTGCGACTAGTGTGGACATTCTATAATGTAATTTTAATGAGTCACATTTTCCTGTATGGCAGAAAAATTTCCTGTTGCTGAAGATATTTCTTGAAACATTACCCAGAAATAAAAAACACAGAGAAGCAATGATCCATAATGCTCAGTCCAAGGGCCAGAGTCAATGGCCTTGGCCCTTGCACTGCCACCTCTCCAGCTGCCCAGCTCCAAGGGCCTCCTGCTGGCTTCTCCTCTCACTAGGCCTTACACTTTTCTCCACCCTACATAGCCACCAACACACAGAGCAGCGCGTGTGACAGGGGTGTGCTCATTGCACAAGTGCCTGGTTGAATGGTCATGGAGGGAAAGCACAGTAAGAGCCAAGGGTTACTGCTGCTCCTCAAACAAAGAGATGTTCAGGTTCCCAAAGTGAGTCTCATCAAATGTTAAGACCCCAAAAGAATAGCAGGGAGGAGTCCAGAGAGTGGAACAGGGCTCTGGGGCGCAAATGTCAATGGACCTCATCAGAAGACAGGACCATCCCACCTTTGCATTTACATTCAGGTACTTAGGAATCTGCATTACCAGCAAGCAAACATCTGGGTGAGTATTTGCATCCATACTGAACTTAGTATAAGGTAATAACACTAAGTGATCAGTCAAGAATGATTAGTGCAGCCGAAAAGCCTGAGGGAACCCCCTGTAAAGGTTAGAGCGTACTTGGGGTGACATTTTCAAATGCAAGCTCAACACTTACGCGCCCTTCGTAATGTGCATGAGCTGTGTCTTCCTGCAACAGAAGGAAGAGCACATGAAAACCAGGTAATTATAGCCTAGTGGCCTATTATATACTATATTAATTTCCAAATCTGTTTCTGCAGACAACCCTTCTGCGACACCAGTTCGGGTTTTGCTGGGCACCATTAATTCATGGCTATGTCGTAACTGTGACTGCAAACCCTGAAGTTGCCCCTCAGCCCTTTATCCGGGTAAAATTCGCATTTAAGCCAAGGGAACGTTTTGCACCAAAAACTATGAAATAAAGCAGCTGTCACATCTTTTCTGCTGGAGACCCTGCTGCTGAGCTTTGGACCTGCCATACAGGGCTCACAACCCTACACAGGGCATCCACTACGTTGACAGCTTAGTTTGGACATGACTGAAACCGCTGATCACACCAGTGACCGGCTGCTCCACTGCCTCTCTATATTATCCCTGCTCCAACATAAAAAGTGGGAATATTTTATTGCCTGCCCTGCAAAAGACACAGATGATTTTCTTTTCTTAACCCAATGAGGACCTTTTGCCAATTCTTACTGACTGCTGTGAAGCCATCAGTTGGTGACAGTAAAGGAAACCACATTCTAAAACGTATTTTTGGTCATTTAATTTGACAAGCAAATAACAGTTGAGTTTTCATCACTCTGTACCCGGGAATGAAAATAGCTAGCAAAAAAAAATAGGTCTGGTTTCATGGCAGAAGATGAGAAGAGGCATTCAAAGAGACTTACTGGGTTTGTAAAAATAACAAAGGGAAAACTGATAAACTCCTACCCCAGTTGTACTGTTCTTTTGAACCAGAGGGCAACTCAGCTCGAGACCCAAGCATTTTGAATCTTAATACGCACATCAGAACATTTTCATTATGCAAACCAATAACCTTGCAAGGCAGGGTAGAAGCTGAGATCAAGGACTCTTACCTCCAGTGCTTGTCGGAGACTGAGTAAAGAAGAGGAGGTATTTTATGCTTTGTTATTCCACTCTAGCTTCCACTGACTAATTTACAAGAATTTTACTCAAGAGACACAAAACAGAAGAAAAACCAAGACTGAAACATTAGGAAGTCTACGTCATTTAACATTAATTCCTCACGTATATTCTGAATTTTCACACCCTTACCTGGAGTAGCACTGGAGACCGTTGGCCACTGCTGATCAGGCCCTCCTGGTCCTCCACGTAGGACTCCTGCCTCCTCCATGTGCACGGCACTGAAGAAGCATATATCACAGTTAGGTTACACAGTTCCCTCTGCCCTGGGCTTTAGAATATTTCCCTTTCTCGCTGCTCTTCCAAGGTCATAACTGTTTGTAGCTGCGCAACTACTGCTGCAGTACTGCGTGATGCTAACAAATTCTGCTGGGGTGTTGGAGAACTGGCTGGTTTGATTTGCAAAAGTTCTCTTATCTTTGGTTATTTACTAAAACACAGTTGCGTCCTAAATTATAAACCAAACCTACTTGCAGGACACTCTTCCTTCCTTGATTAGAAGTCGCTAACAAGGAAGTTACCTTCTTTGCTGCTATGATGTATTGGCATGTCCTGGTTTTGGCTGGGATAGGGTTAATTTTCTCCCCAGTAGCTGGCATAGTGTTGTGTTTTGGATTTAGTACTAGAAGAATGTTGATAACACCCTGATGTTTTAGTTGTTGCTGGGTAGTGCTTAGTCTAGTCAAGGGCTTCTCAGCTCTCAGCTCTGCCAGGGGCACGGGAAGCTGGGAGGGGACACAGCCAGGACAGCTGACCCCAACTGGCCCAAGGGCTATTCCAGACCATACGACATCCTGCTCAGTATATAAGCTGGGGGAAGAAGAAGGAAGGGGGGGACATTCAGAGTGATGGCGTTTGTCTACCCTTTTCTCACATGCAGAAACTAACAGCAAATTTTCCAGTGTCACATCGTGAGCACTTGGCCTAGAAAGTGCCAATTTTCAAATGGAAGGAAAAGAAAAAAAAATGCTACTTCTAATGTATTTGTGTGCGATTCCTTAGAAAAACAGGATACTGTGACTGTGTCCCTGCTCTCTGTTCACCTCAGCTCCCTTCCATACTCCCAGTTGAACTTAATGGGCAGTTTCATCAAAGGGGACAGATGTCAAGGGTCCCTACGAATACCAAATTTCTACAAGTTTTATTAAAAAATTAGCATTTTATGAAAATCATCAGCTGGGCAGGTCACTCAGGCTCAGAACCTGAGATTTCAGGTAAGGACAGGGGCTGCTGATGGGAGAGAGAGAGAGAGGAACACATACGATTTCTCCGAAAGGCTTCATTAGCTCCCCTGCTTGTGGGCTGAATTGCTTTAAACAAGCTCTGACTTTTCATTAATTGCTCAGTAACTTCAGGCAAGATCTTGAACTTTATAGAAACAAACATGGATCCACAGGATCATGCTGGGGATACAAAGAGCACGCCTGACTCTGAGGATCGGTAGGTAAGATGCTCAGGTCGGCAGGAGAATTCCTGCTTCAGGATCCTGGTCCCCAGACTGTTTATTTGGTTTGAAGTAAGGAGTCAGCGATTTAAAAATAAAATAAAATTTAACAGCAGGAATCTAGGAGAAAGAAACCAGTTTGCCCACCAGGCCACAGAATCAAGCTTGCTCTTTCTTCCTTTGCTGTTGGTCCCTGAGGCTTAGGTTCCTTTTTACACAGCAGCCCAAATTCATCTGGAGGGGCACACAGTGCCCTCGCACATGTGAAGCACAGTCTTGGGGACTGACAGCCTGAATCTGAATTTTGGACTTCAACCTTATGAAGTCTCTTCAGCCCCATGGATAACGGATCAAAGGCAATGACTACAGTCCCATCGCACCAACAATTTTGGGGAAAGCATACTGTCCTGCACTTCGTAGTGCCACTAGGAACTACTGCAGCCTTATAACCGCATCTAACCCTGTAAGGTAGCCTTATTAAACATGTCAGTTTATACCTGAATATATAACCAGTTGTCTAATCTGCTCAGGACAGCAGAGCAAAGATGCTATTTTATTTAGGCTCTACAAAACCAGCTTTATTATAATTCTTTTTTTTCCGGGTGGACTGAGTAGCCAGTGATAGCAGAGTCTACTTGCGATGTCAGGCAGAGGACTTTCAAAGACGTCTAAAGGGATTTGGATACGGCCTCCTTTTTCCTTCTTTGAAAATCCATCTCATATGTTCAAAATGTCCTTTAAACTGCGTTAATCATCTTGACTGCACCACGCAGTTAATAAACCAACCGCAGAAGCAGCGTACTCATGGTAAGGAGAGACAAGAAGATGGCAAAAGGCATCAGTGCTGCAGTCGATTGAAACGTATCAGCACAGATGATTACAGGGAGCTTGAAAGTAAACAAGAAGTGCATAATCACAGGTAAATAATTCAATAATTGCAGTGATTATGCTTTGACAGTCAATGTATAAAAAGGCAGGAGGTAAATACACAAAGAAGCGCAGATCTATGGTGTTATAACAACAGCATAAGGTGCAGTCAGATTGAATCGGTAACGCTTGGAGATTGCAAGTGACAGCAGCAGAACTCAGGCGCTTTCCATCTCAGTGTACAGGTATCGTCAACCTAGGGCATCAGAAGAGCCAGACAGCTTTGTCCTTTCCACTGAGGACAAAGGCAGGATTCCCGTCACCGGGAACCACCATACATACCTTTGCATTCCCGCCCTGAGGGATGCAGAGTAGCGCCAGTCAGGATTGGGGTGTTTTGGCTGTAGAAACAAAAGCCCAGGATAACATCGTTAATGTATGTTAAACATGCCAAAAAGTATACACATCTGGCTAACTTTGGCTGAAGAGTCTATATGGAGCTACTGAATTTTTGTGAACGTTCAGCACTGCCAAATCCTTCTACAAATCTAAAGAAACTTTCAAAGGGACACACAGAGATCGTCTCTGTAACAAAGAAACTTGTCTGCACCCAAGGCCTTTGGCCAGAGACGATCTCCATGGAATGACATTGAATGCTGGGAATGGGTGGACAGTTATTTTGTACATTCATCAACATTCTGGGCACAGGGGGAAAACAATAAATCATAAATCCACAATAGACATTGTTTGTTTACCTGATAAGTGGAGGGAACTTGAGCTCCTGCATGGAATAGCGCCTGCCTGAGGACGTATAAAATAGAGCCCCCTGCGAAGGGGGCATGCGGGGTAGTCTGTTCGCTGTGGGGTTTCTGCGGGCTTTTACTGCACTGCAGAGGACTGCACGAGAGTGGATCAGATTTGCAGACTGCAGCAAGTCTTTCAGCAAAGGCGGACGTGTCCTTTCATAACATCAAGAGCTACTACATTCTCCATATTCATGAGAGGGCGTAATACCCTTTGACCAACACACCTCAGCAGATGCTGATCTGCTGTAGAACGGTTTGCTGAATAAGGAGGTAAATAAGAAATCATCTGTTGATCAAAAATTGCTCCATAAAATCTCTTCTGCATTGTCAGGGGACCAACACAACAATTTTCAATGAATACAAGCTTAGGTCCTTTAAAATTAAGCCCTAAGCACATAACAAAGTTATTTCTCAAGATTCTCAGGACATTTTTCGGTAGGTGATAGTGCAGCTAGTGCTTAACTTCAGGCACTTGAATTCAAAGAGAGAACTTACGTCCAGAAACATAATGGACTACGCTCATTCCTGGTGTGTCTTGTACGGTGCCAAACACACAAATAATACGTGACAGTAATGGTTTAATTCTCTTCAAGCTATTGGAGGCAGATCAGGAATGAATTTTGTCCCATTACTTGAAAGAGAAAAAGAAAGTGTTGAATGCTCTGAATAATTTAAAGCCAACTCTGTCTTTCCTCTTGAGGTTTGGGGTATGCTTTTCCCTGGATCAATAGGTTTTATTCAAATAAAAATGGAGCAATTACGATGTACACTATCAGTCTGTCACCGTCTTTCCCGGGTCCAGCATCACTCAAGAGTGAGATGCTCTTGGATGATGCGCATCCAAGTATTCTTTATGGTCCGAGTTACACAAAAGGGAGAAGGTTGCTACTTGCAACCACACATTAAACATCTGTGCTAGCAATTTCCTTCCCATTTAGCCCCCAGTTCTCTGGCACATTCAGGTTCTGCTGAGTTTAGCAGAAAGAGGCTCGACAAGGAGCCCATTACGCATGGTTCCAGTATTTTCTGATTCATTCCATTTTGGCTACGGTCCCAGGGATGTCAAAGCAACTCTAAGGTCAACCATGTAGTAACAGTCAAGGAAAGAGGATCGAAAATAACACACCCTGATCAGCCCCTCTCCTGAGTCTGCCTTTCTGTATGTATGAAGGATGCTGGCACCAGAAGATTTGGCTTTTCCTCTGCTGCGGATTTTCTTATAGCAGGGGAATTGCCAGACTGGGGAGGGGAAGCCCCTTTGCTCCTTTTTGCAATGGGAGAGATGCAGGTTACTAATTTGTACAGGTTTATAGGCAGTGCGAGGAGGAATCTTACCACAGTCCCAGGCAAAATACAGATGAAGTGAGATTACATCAAAGAGCTGGAGAAGTCTGACATGAGTTGGGTAGGAGTGAGAAAAGAGGAAAGTGGCCACTGGCTCACAGTATATATAGTTTTATTTTTCAGCTGAGAGCTTTCCAGCTCTCGGCTAGAAGACAAAAACCTCTGTTCTGTTGCAGTGGTTCAGACACCGGATCATAAATGGGTGAGGATGGCAGGGGAAACTCAATTCATCATTCGTTCACTCCACATGCATGGACTGATATTGCCCACGTCAATGTAACAGAAACAGCAGCAATTAGGAGACTGTGGTATTTTCCAAGGTTACCATCCAGAGGCTGGGGCACCTTGTGGCTACTCCCAAGCAGTTCTCTATTTGCTACTCCTCTTCAGCTGTAGTGCTGCTCCCAGAGGAGCAGAATAAGAAAGGAGGGGACAGGACTGGGAAAATACACCCTGGAGATGGACAGATCTATTGCCACGGTTGACTTTCAGACACTTTCAGGGGCTGGGTTTTTTTTTTGTTTTTAACTGGGAAAAAAATCAATGCCTGGGACTTTGCTACTTTTTGAAGACTTCACAGGAAGAACAGGAGGAGCAGGAGGCTGGGCAGCCGTCTGCCTTTTCTAACCCCATTATCACCCAGTTTTACCCCTTGTGTGCTGCTTGACTGGGAACTTTCAGACCTCAGCAAAAGATGCAAGTTTGTCCAACACTCATGTTATCACAGACCAATGATCTGCAGCTGGCAAAATTGGTGAAATTCCAAATTTGTCAGCGTAACTGGCTCCTCCTTTTGTTCTGCTACAGACTGCAGTTCTTTAAGCTCCTCTGGTCATAAGAGAAAAGCTGTTTCAATACGTCTTTAAATGAGATTGGCCAATTAGGAGCAAGAAAAGCAAAAATGCATGACCAGTAATAGAAGTGACAGTGCCATAGAAGTAGTAAACCTGTTCAGTAATACCTTTCCCCAGTTCAGGTGCAGCAGTGCTGCTTCTTACAGATCCATCAGGCATTCACAGTCTGCGTGCTTGGGTTGGCTATGAACAGTCCACCTTTACCAGGCCACCCACAGAAACCTGCTACATCGACACGTGTTGTCACACAGCACACAGTCACCGTGTCACGACATGGCCCACGTAGGGAAGTGATTGTGCCCCTGTACTCTGCACTGGGGAGGCCGCCCCTCAAATGCTGGGGTCAGGGTTGGGCCCCTCCCTCCCAGAAGGACCTGGAGGGGCTGGAGCGTGTCCAGAGAAGGGCAATGGAGCTGGGGAGGGGTCTGGAGCCCCAGGCTGCTGGGGAGCGGCTGGGGGAGCTGGGGGGGTTCAGCCTGGAGCAGAGGAGGCTGAGGGGAAATGGCCTCAGGTTGTGCCAGGGAAGGTTTAGGTTGGACATTGGGAAAAATTCCTTCCCCACAAGGGCTGTCAGGCACTGGAAGGGGCTGCCCAGGGAAGGGGTTGAGTCCCCATCCCTGGGGGGATTTAAAAGCTGGGCAGATGAGGTGCTTAGGGCCAGGGTTTAGTGGTGGGATGGCAGGGGTAGGGGAATGGTTGGGCTTGGGGATCTGAAAGGGCTTTTCCAACCTAAATGATTCTAGGCTTCTATGTCAAAGTAGAGCAGAGTCTTCAGCACAGTCCCAGGGGATAGGATTCTGCACAGCAGCTGTCAATGGGCTCCTCTGCAAAGCCCTGTCCCAGGCTTTGCTGTGAGACGTGTAGCTGTGCCATAAATCAACACCACCAGGACAAGGTACGGCTGGCCAGGAAGCATGAGCACGGAGAGGAAGCACAAAGAGGAATACAGACTCTCAAGTGCTCCAGATGCTTCCCAGTTTTATATCCCCCTACTCTCGCTATGTCACACAACGCAGACGAAGATAATACTGTTCCTTTTACCTTCCCAGCTCCCAACTCATTACAAGACCCCGTTTATCACATGCCAGCCCATTCTACTAACTTTAAGGTAATCTTAGCCTGCCATTTCCCTCAGAGATTTTTGGAGGCCATATATTAAGTCCAGCGCTCCCATCATTATCACTCATCAGTGGAGGTGAAGGAAACCACATGATCCAGCACAGAAATAATCAGCCATGCCCTGTTTCTCCCATCACCTGCCTCTTCTGATTCTGTAACAGCACACATCACCACAGTTATGAGAGAAGTCAAAATCTGCCCCAGTGCCTATAGAAGTGGTTGTCACTGCTCTAGGGGAACACTGCATGCCAACGGTTTGCTCCTGCTGGTTCTTCCAGGCACCAGGGTTACGTTCTGGCAACCAGATAACCACAAGCCTTAATGGGACTGGGCATAACCATCAAACCCTACCCAAAAGTCTGGTAAACAAAGCGAATCTAAAATATAAAATAGAGCCGCCTTAGTAGCAAAAAAAGCTCACTCACAATTTCAGCTGGTTGTTTTTAAATTGCACAGCAAGGGTTAATTTAAGAATCATTTCAGTGGTTCATGGAGAATAAATTTAGTTGGAAATACATTGGTACAAACATTTTGCTCAGTTCTCCTTTTTAGCTAATACTTCAACACAGTAAAGGTTTGTCCCTGGGATGGAAGGAATTTCTAAAATTGTTTAGTGTTGTCTTGATCCTCTATTCATGCGAGTCAACGCAAAGGCTACCATTCACTACGGCGGGTGTTAAAGTAGGGCCTGCTTCAGGTAGAGAAGGGTGAATCAAACATTTACAAAAAGTTACCAGGGGATGAGACTGCTAAAACCATCCCACTCCATTCCTATTCCCACACACATGCATGACAGAATGATGGAAGGTATATTTATCAAATACTTCCTCTTTGAAGAAATAATAAAAGGCCTTTTAGAAGCCCTGACCGCGTACAGCTCTGCTTATTTTCCAGTGAGCCAATGCTGACAGGTGGGGGGAAACAGAGGCTTCTATTCCTGATTTCCTTCTGTAAATGTTTACAATTAATTTGACGTGGAGAACAAACTATTTATAGATGGAACACGTGTTTATCACACACGCAATCGGAATGGAAACTGGAAAAGCCCAGAGATTTTCTTCCCGGCAGTGTACATTTGCATTCTGAACTCGGAAAACGAAGGTGAAGGGACCAGGCAAGTGCATCTGTAACGTCTGTGGCATGAACTGCAAGAGAAGGAAAACCCCTCTGCTTAGCACTGGATGCAAACTTCTGCTGGCCCAGCAGCGAGCCTGAAACCGGGGCTGACTGCCCTGAAGCACAGAGCACCGGCCCCGCTTAGCAGAACGGGTTCAGATGCTGCCACGGAACAAAAGAACAAACGTTTCTAGTTAACCTTTACAATGTCGGCGGGGAACTTCCTAAAGGCTTAAGTTCTTGAACTGAGATTGTAAGATATTCCAGCATTAATACCTTTAAAGCCTCTGTGAGAAATCTCTCCGAAGGACTGCTCCAGGCAATGCTGTGGCTTTACTAGGTTTAGACACTTCAGAACACGCTTGCAGTATCAAGATGTGTTCAATTCAAGCGTTGCTTGTTTTTCCCCCATGTGCTTAGCAAGCTGGTTTTGAAGTGCAAAATACAGAGGAGCCCACAGCCATAAAGCTCCAAGGAACCCCTGGGCCTTACCACCACTAATGGGCAGCTTTCGTCCTTTCTGAAAAGCCAGCATAGAGCACCATGCAAATTCATTTATGAACTTCACATGAAACACGGTATTTTGTCAGCCAAGTGTGTCACTGCACAAAAAAGGGTACAAGGAAATGTATAATCGGAAGAGCCGGTATCTATTGCTATCGAGTATCCAGACTGCCCAGGCATCCTTAGGAATGTGCCAGGCTGCCTTCTGGGGCAGCAAACTCCAGTTACAACATACGTCTGTGTGATTGGTATTCCCTGCATTGAAGGGAAAAGGTTGTCATGAGACACAGGACTTAATGAATGATCTTAACGGCAGAGAGCATTAGGAAGAAGGAAGAGATGAAAAGACAAACCAAAGACCAGACACTAACACCTCAGACATCACTCAGCAGCTTCACAGGCCTCTGAGGAAAGGGGCTCCAGACCAAAGCACTGAAACCTTTCCTGAAAACAATGGAATGGCACTGCAGCAGCGCCCAGTTAAAAAAAAAAATTAAAAAATCACATCTTCACACACCCCCCTTCCTATCTGTGTGCACCCCCCCATTTGAAAGGCAGGAATCCAGGTTGCCCATAACCTCGCGCAGCGCCAGCAGTGAAGCCACAGTATTTTGCCATCTGCATTTTGCCTACACTGCCTGTCTGCTCACCCTGCAGTGGTTACTTAGCTGATGAGAGCATGATACCCATTAACCCCATGTTCTGATCCTTACCACCGGGCTCCTGCCAGCAATAACTGTTTCTAAGGTCTCCAGTGCAGCTGTGTTAGGGTATTTATTCTTTTACAAAACACGCTGGGTTTGAGATATTCTCATACAGGCAAGCAGGGTGAATGCAGAAGCACGGGGCTGTCTTGCAGAAAGAAGCTCCCATCTCACCATCCCAGCACTACCAGTACAAGTCAGAATAGTCACGCAGGAATCAGTGCTTCCACAGGTAGACAGCATTCCCTACCCAACCTTAACTCACTGGGTATTCCCTTCCACTGCATCCTTCTAATGACCCAGTGAAGTCAGTCACAACTTACTGTAATTATTAGCATCTTTGACCTTGCTAGTGAATATGAGAAGGACTATGAGTGTTACTGAGATTAATCCCAAGAAACTTTGAAATATTTTTCCTCTCCCTGCATAAACATTGGCAAAATATTAGCCTCCGTGAAACACTACGCACGATATGCACGCACAGAAACACCGTACACCTGGTCCCGTCCTCATCACTGAACAACTAATAGAAGACTCATTTCCAAAAACTGTAAAAAAACCCCAAACCCCAAACCAGTTTGCATTAAGCAAAAGTAACAGACACATCAGAGATTAACTTCCAAAATCCATGCAAGGCCAGCGATGCCTGTTGCTGTGCTTCACAGGTGAAAGCCTGGGCTTTTAAAGACCGACTGAAAGTTCACTTTTAACTAAAAAGAGAAATACAGTTCTCTGAATATCTGGTGACTCAAAGGCCGTTATCCTTCAGGTAGAATTCAGTGTTGCTAAGCACTGGATGGCATTTTCAGTGCATATGCTGGGCCTGAAACAAGGGAAAGCCAGGATTTTGTAGTATGTGATGAGCTAGGAACTAGTAATTAGTGAGCGCCGTTGCATTCACCCATTTCTCACGTACACCTGGCATCGATACCTCTTCATAGTGTGCACTACCACAGGGCAGGCTAAGGAGCAGAGACCTAAAAAGAAAAAACCTTGTGAAGAGTAGAACTCGTCAGAATTTCACCTGTGTTTATATCATACAGAATTCTCTTGAGTAACTGATTTCTCCTTTGGATCCTAACTCCACATGGGCAGGCATTCATCAGTTTGCTCTCTACACCTCTCTGCTGTTGTGCTCCAAGTCTGGGCTGGCTTTGCTGCTGCTGCCTGATCTGCCCCCGTGTTCAAAACTTGCTAATTCATTGCATTCAGTGGCGCGATCCCTACAACGTGATAGGAATCTGTCTGGTAAACTCATTTCCTACCAGCCTTGCATCCAAAGTGAAGCTGTGTTCAATTATTGCTCCTCTTCTTTCCCCTAGAAAATCAGATTTAAGGTGTGTGTGTCACTCCCTGGACCTTCGGCATATGTGCTTACAGAGTATGCCTCACGTTCCCCTCTATATTAAAGAGATTCCAGGCATTTTATTATACTGGGAAAGATTTTAAGGTACAAAAACTGTGTAGAAAAAGAAAAAATACACACACACACACACCGGTCCCCTGCCACTGTTATTTATAGGAAAACACTACATTAGTTTTAAATGGATTAGTTTTGAGTGGATCATCGTCACTCTCTAAAGGCATTTTTATGGAAGACTTGCCAGGCCTTAAGATTTGTGCATCTCTGTGTAACTGAAGAACAGCTGGAAAAGATGCCAACGTCTTTGTGTGAGTAAGTATGAGGAAATAGGGATATTTCTGTGGCAGGAATACACAGGTCAGGCTCCTTTCTACCCCAGCACAGCTGCTCCCCAAGCTTTCCCACGTCAGGAGGCACAGCACACACTAATGCACAAACTTATCTTACGCCTGCCACAATTGTAGGCTACAAACAACGTGCAGGAATGGCAATTTTTTCCTTTTGTCAACCAGAATTAGCCTCTCCCGTGAGTGCTTCCCTGCTTAGTTCCAATAGATACAGAGAGGAAACTGTACGGAGCACGCAAGCCACACGCGACCTGCAGACCGCCTGTACGCTAACGTAAAGCAACCGTTAACCCTGCACTGTGGGGAAATACTGAAAAGGTTAAATCACTGCTGGTCAAACCATAGGCATTAAACAATATCCGATAGCAACCCCCCCAGGTTAGACATCGTCACACTGTAACGGAGCGACGGTCGCTTGCTGTAATTCACTACCGAGATGTCACGGGATCGTCACTGTCCAGAGAGCAAGAAATGCAACCCTGGGTAGAACAAACAGCATCGAAGGAGGGATTGCAGTTTTCAGGCGACTGAAACATGCCCGCATTAGTCAGCAAAGCATATTATTGCGATAATCTGAATTCAACAGCTTTGTCTGGGTATGAAATCAGTGCAGCAGCAAACTTCTGTAGCTGCCATAAAGGAATCTATTCATTTCCAGGCTAATAACTTTTTACATTTTTTTTTCCCCTGCAACATTAGTTTTAATGTTAAAACTTGATGCCCACACGTGTCACTCCCCAGCACTCTGCGGCAGCAGGCAGTTTCAGCTCTGTGAGAGGAAAGGGAAGGAGGCGATATTCTATACAGCATACACTGCGAAAATGCAAAATCTCAAGCAACAGCCGCACATACCGGACTTACCAAATGGACCCCGAGAGCCCCAGTATTTACCTAGAAACAAAAGGCATTGCACAGATTAGATTCATCAGAGCCCTGTTTTGTAGCTGTCAGCAAGCCCAAAAGGTAATAGGCTTAACCTGAGTTCTCCAGTTTGAACCGCTCCTTAAGTACCGATTTGCTCAGAGCACCGTGCTGACCATTTATCAACGCAGTCTCACCTCATTAGGAGTAATGGAGTCATTTTTAAGTATGATCAGGTTTTGTGCACTCTGCCCGCTCTGTCCTGTCAGATGCCTCTCGGTCATCACTGCGGAGGGACCCGTAGTTCCTGTCGGGCCACAGGTATTGTAAAACATAAAAGTGTCACTTCCCGACCCCGCAGTGAGGCACGCTTTATAGCAGTAGGTCTTAGTGAGAGACCCGTTGCCCCTCACTTCAATGAAATGGGGTTGTACTTTTAAACCGTGGGGCAACCGAGCATCGATGTTGTTGTTGGCCTGCTTATACATGTCAGCAGGGCACCGCTCCCTGACCCCACAGAACCCTGCACAGCAGGAGTCCCCATACAGACTGTATCTGTAGCACTTGATAATAGTAAGTCCAATGATTGTGAAAAGGAAAACGAAGGAGATGGCGCTCAAAGCGATAATGAGATAAAGAGTGATCTCTGAGTAATTGCTTGGACTTCTAAAGTGCCTTCTTCTATCAGGGATGATTTTGGAAACTCTGTCCACCACAGCAACAGTGATGGCTACTGATGAGGACATTGGTGGCTCTCCATTGTCTCTCACCTCCACCGTCAGGTTGAAAGTAGGTGTGCTGTCCTCCCCCAGTTTGCGAGTAGTCCTAATCTCCCCAGTATGGAGCTCTACCCTGAACAAACCGGGATCTGAGGTTTGCACCAGGTGGAAGAACAACCAGGCATTTTGTCCTGAGTCCCCATCGATGGCTATAATTTTGGTTACCAAATATCCAGCATATGCCGAGCGTGGGATCATCTCCAGGGCTGCTGAAGTGTTGGTTGAGGTAGGATACAGAATCAGTGGAGCATGGTCATTCTCGTCCATCACATAGATGTGGACAGTGACAGTGCTGCTCAGTGGTGGGATCCCGGCATCCTGGGCCTGGACAACCACCTGGAACTCCCTTAGTGTCTCATAGTCAAAGGACCTGACTGCATACATGTTGCCGCTGTCGGATTTAATGGAGACATAGGAAGCGACAGGTAGCCCTTCAATCTCCCCATCTAGTAGAGAATAGGACACATAGGCATTTTCGGCGACATCTGGGTCAGTGGCTTTGATAGTGCACAGCAAGACTCCAAGGGGGTTGTTCTCAGGGATGTAAACTGAGTACACAGGTTCCTCAAAGCGTGGAGGATTGTCATTGATGTCGGAGATCTCCACATAGATCACCTTCTGGGAGGACAGAGGAGGGCTCCCAGAGTCAGTAGCCGTAACCGTGATGTTGTAGGCTGCTGCTTTCTCATGGTCCAGTTTGCCCTGGGTGATCAAGGTGTAGGAGTTCTTGAAAGAGTTGAGTGTGAAGGGGAGGCCGGAGGGAATACGTAGACTAACCTGCTTGTTCAGCCCTGAGTCCTGATCAGTGACACTCATCAGGGCCACCACAGTTCCTGCCTTTGCATCCTCTGGCACTGGGCTGTACAGTGAGGTGAGGACCACCTCAGGAACATTATCATTGGCATCCACAATGTTGACCAGCACCTTGCAGTGTCCAGCCATGGAGACAGGGCCCTGATCAGTGGCTTGCACATAGATCTCATAGGAGGATGCCTCTTCATAGTCCAAGGTACCATTTACCCGTACCTCCCCTGAGTGTGGGTCCACACTAAAGAGCTGCCTCACCTTCTCTGGGGTGTAGCTGCCAAAGGAGTAGATCACATCCCCATTGGAGCCCTCATCAGGGTCTGAGGCATTGAGTTTGACCACTAGCGTGCCAGGCAGGGCGTTCTCCAGAAGGCTCACGGTGTAGGTGGAGCGGTCAAAGGCAGGTGGGTTGTCGTTGGTGTCCACGACTCGCACAGAGATCTGGGCAGTGCCGGACTTGGGGGGGTCCCCACCATCCACAGCCGTGAGCACCAGCTGCTGCAGGGCACTCTGCTCCCGGTCCAGCGGCTGCTGCAGCACCAGCTCCAGGAGCTTGCTGCCGCTCTGAAAGCCTTTAAGGTCCAGGGCAAAGTGGCGGCTGGGGCTGAGCTGGTAGCTCTGCACAGAGTTGGTGCCCACATCAGGGTCCTGGGCGCTCTCGATGTGGAAGCGGGCCCCGGGCAAGGCGGACTCACTGATGTCCAGCCGGTAATCCTGGCGGGGGAAGTGGGGCGCATTGTCGTTGATGTCCAGCACCTCCACCTCCACGTTGTGCACCTCGATGGGCTGCTCGATGACCAGCTCCAGGCTGAGGAAGCAGGCGGGGCTCAGCTCGCAGAGAGCCTCGCGGTCCATGCGCTCCCGCACCAGCAGCGCCCCGCGGCCCAGCTCCAGCTCCAGGTACTGCCGGCCCTCGCCGCCACGCCCAGGTCGCTCGCCACGCTGCCCACGAAGGCGCCGTGCGGCAGCTCCTCCCGCACGGAGTAGCGGAGCGGCCCGCCCGCCGCCCGCCCGGCGCCCAGCCCCAGCAGCAGCAGGCCCAGCACCACCGCCCCGCCGCGGCTCCGCCGAGCAGCCGCCGCCATGGCCGGCGGGGGTGGGGAGCTGCCGGAGCCCGGAGCCGCCTCGCTCGGCCCTGGCCCGGCCTCACTCCCCGCCGCCGCCCGGTCGCCTCATGCAACGGAGCAGCCGTGGCCGCCTCCGGCCCCGCCGCCGCCCGGTCCATGCTCGCCGGCTGCCCAAGAGGGAGGCTCCGGGGGGGAGGAGGAAGAGGAGGAGGAGGAGGAGAGGAGGAGGAGGAAGGAGGAGGGACCGGGACTCGGCGGATCCGCTTTCCCCTGCTCCAGCTGCCGCGCGGGAGGAGGCGGGGGCGGACGCTGAGCCGCGGCTGGCTCCGGGTCAGCACCTGGGCAGGGAACAGCGGCACGGCCGCCGCCCGCCCCCGCCCCGTCCCGCCGCCGCCGCCGCCCCCCCCGTCCCGCCGCCGCCGCCGCCGCCGCCCCCGCCTCACCCACGTGTTGCGGCCCCTCGGGGAGCCGGGCCCCGCGCTGCCGGTGGCCGCGGGCCCTCGCCGCTGAGCCGGGCAGGGGGCGGCTCCCGCCCCGCCGCCGCCTCCCCTCGCCTCCGCCCCGGCTTCGCCGCTGAAGCTTCGGGGGCGCGGGGGCGGGGGGAGGAAGGGCCGCAAACCGCCTGCACTTGTGGACCTGCTGCTGCAGTGCTGAAGCACATCCGCTTGGGAGGGTTAAATCAGCGCAGGGCTCCGAAAAAAAAACGGGCCTCCAGCCAGGTCTGGTGCCGTCTGTGCGCTGCTGCTGCAGTACGTTTGACGACCTCTTTCTTGGAGACCTGCCCCTCTGCTCCCTCGCAGAATCATCCTTGCTGCAGCCCCCTCTGGCCAGCCCCTGCGGGCCCCCCTGCCCCGCTTCCACCCTCCTCCCCGCCCAGCTCCCTCTCACCCTCGCTGCAGCCGCTGTGCCCCCAGAGCAGCTCGGCTGGTAAAATTCTGCAAGTCACACCCCCGAGTTACCAGCGTTTAAGGTGGGCTTCGGTTCCTCACCCAATGCAATAGGCAGGCTCAAGGTGATCAAGTGCAGCTGAGATGGAGAAATGCAACACAATCTGTTTTCCACTTACAGGTTTTTTGCCCTCTACCCTCGTGATGGAGGACAGACAAAAAATGGGGCCATGAAATTGAGCAAACTCAGCAGCAGGGGTGAGGGCTGTTTTACCCCAATACCACAAATCCCAGCAAAGACAATAAGCTTAAGCATTCATTCATGCAACACCTAAGTCACTAAGCTGACTTATTTAATGAGACAAACCACAAGACTGCAACTGTGTTGTACTTGCTACCCAGTGCAGAATCCACTTCTCTGCTAGTATTCCTCTCCCTATTGGTTTTTTTTCCTTGCTTACTCCAAAAAGGTTTTTGGCAATGTCCAATGAATCCTCTCTGGATTGGACTGATCTATCAAGGGGAGAGGGTGACCCCAACATTCAGCTAAAACCTCATTGCCCCTTGTGGGCCTGGGCACCCCTCACCATGTGGGGGATGACTTTTGAGAGCACAACCTTACAGTATAAATTCCAAAATGTTTTACTGTAATGCACCTGATGCACAAACCCCTGGAGAGCAATTGTCCTAAGTCTGACTCAGCACTGCTAAGAACAGTTACCAGTCTATCAGCCTTTACCAGTGGCCACCATTATCAGGAGAGACGACATTAAGTGCAGGATTACCCCATTTATCTTTTGGCTGATGGGTTCATTTATTTTTTAGCCCATTTTTGTGGCCCAAATAATTGCCCTCATATTTATTCTAATGTGCCCAGTACCCCGCTCTGTGCAAACAGTCCTGCGGAACCACCCGACCCTGCTTAACTTTTTAAGTAGAATAAACTTGGTCTGTGCAGACCAAGAAGGGCAGATAGAGATGCCAAGTGCCTAGAACACGTGGAAGTGTGCCCATTTCATCCAGTTGTCTAAACAGGAGCCAAACACTTTAAAAAAAAAAAAAAAATCAGCTTCATATTTCTGGCTAGCTACCCACCTTCAAGATCACAATATTCACAGCTTCACAACAAAATTCCCCAACAGCCTCACAAAAAAATCCCCCAAACCAAAAGCCAACACCCTGCTAAAAGCTATAAAAAAAAAAGGCTATAGCAGCACTGATATGCATGGATTATGCGGCCGTGTGTCAAAACAACTTGCAGTCATCATATAAAACAGGAGCCTGAAGGGAGACACCCCCAGTTTTGCAGACAATAGCGGTTTGACCCAGACAGTCCACAGATTCTCTCTGCCCCACACCTCCCACACGTAAAGCCACAAAGTCCTCTAACAGACCTAACGGCGCACCAATAAAAAGCCCAAAGCCACGGCAACATTGGCGTCATCTAAGGCCCTACCTCAAGGAACACATCAGTACAGGCTCTCCCGGAAACGGACAATGCCCATGCTAAGAAGCGGTAGGAAACCCCAAAACTCGTCTCTGTAGGCAATGCCTTTCTACCCACAAGATGATTTTACTTCCAGTGTGTGAACAAGACGCACTGATCACTTCTCCAGGGGTTTTTTACTACCAGCGAGGAATCTTTCACACTGATCCTAGACCCCAGTTACTTATGATGGACATTCATGCTCTGCTCTAGTGCTTTCCAGCTGGGTCCCCCAGCAAGGAAGGGCTGACGAACGCTCAAATCCCAGCCCACCTCACCATTTACATTCTACCCAGGTTCATCTTCGCCCACGTCCTGTCTCTCTGTGGACAGCTAAGACTTGCAAAACTTTGGATGTGCGCAAACACCACAGATCATAAAACCGAACAGAGATAATGCGCACACGCTTAACTGAGCCATTCTAGAACCTGACAGGAGGGTGCAGTGAGGTGGGTGTTGGTCTCTGCTCCCTGGTAACAGGCAACGGAACGAGGGGAAACGGCCTCAAGTTGTGCCAGGGCAGGGTTAGGTTGGACATTGGGAACAATTCCTTCCCCGCAAGGGCTGTCAGGCACTGGAAGAGGCTGCCCAGGGAAGGGGTCGAGTCCCCATCTCTGGGGGGATTTAAAAGCTGGGCAGAGGCGGTGCTGAGGGCCAGGGTTTGGGGGTGGGATGGCAGGGGTAGGGGAACGGTTGGGCTTGATGATCTCAAAGGGCTTTTCCAACCTAAACAATTCTATGATTCTGTATTCCATAACACCTTCATTCCCATCAAACAGGTTTCTCAACCTCATGTTCTTAGAAAATTTTTCTCCTAATTACAGAAGTCCTAGGACTGTCTGGCTTCATGCCTTTTTTTAAGTCGTACAGCACCAGTAAAATCAGTTCTGATTTTTATTTCACAAATTAACACTGTAGCTTGGCTCATATGTAGTAGTGCTGTAGAAATGTAATGGTCTTTCTCACAGTGTAGCTTTATATAGTTTATGCTGACTACACAGTTTATAAACGATACACTGAAATTTGTTCTGTTCTGATTAAATGTTCCCTGAGACCCTTTAAATCCATATAAAATTCATCAATGGCTGCAAAAATTTTAGTTATTTCCCTCAGCTTCGGTAGTGATGCTGTGTCAGCCTTGCAGGCCTTGATTTTTAATTCAGAGAAAAACTTCCATTGAGAAAACACTCCAGGATCTGCTCTGTAGTAATATTGATTTTTCTAGTAAAGGGCAAAAATTGAAACACAAAACCCCATCATTTCAGTTTCTGACTGAGGCGGGGGGGGGGGGGGGGGGGGGGGGGGGGGGGTGGTTTCTAGCTTTTTTTCCTAGAGTTTTGTTTTCCGGTAATTTCTTGAAATTTCATCTAAGCATCAAATTCTGAAACACCCTCAAAGCTCACTAAATAAAAATGTACCTGGTGGGTGCGTTCAGCTCCATCCCCATGAGCAAGAGCATCAGAATCCATCCCTGCAGCAAAACCAGCTGATAGAAGATACCGGGTCCAGCCACCCATTTGCTGATAAACCCGGTAACCCCTGAAGTGACTGGGTACTGCCAGGGTTCAGGTTTGGGTTAGGGTTATGCACAGGCCTGTTGGGCTTTGCTGACATACAAAAATGGCACCACTTTAATTAGCTTGGTTAAATTAAACGGTACAAGTCCTTTAATGTGAGTACAAACATACGGGCGTAGCAAAGTATACACTGATTTTACCAAGTCCTGCAGAAGAAAATTAAGTATACAGCAGGACAGTAACACATGGGCACGTACCTATGCTACAGGTTGTAGCAACAGAACTATTTCAGCACGAGAAGTCCTCACATTCCTATGCGAGCCTTCCTCGAAACAGTCCTACATACAGAATTGCCTGAATTAGCAGCAGTGTAATGCAGTGCCACAGAAGTATTTCCGTGTGGAGATTTCCCTTGGGAGTGATACAATTATACACAGGTATGGTTCTGTACGTACCTGGGGCCTGGAAAGTTCATCCATTTCAAATCATACCCGCACAAGGGAAGTTTTTGTATGACATTGGAACTAGAATCACCTCAATTTGCTTGAGCAGCAAAAAAATCTGTGTTCACTTTGCTTCATTACAGAACACCATGCAGAGTCCTTTTCTTGGATATTTCCAAGTCTCACACAGCAAAAGGAGAGAGAAAGATGTATCAGAAAAAAGGCAGATGGGGAAGTACATGTTAACGGAACTCCAAGGTATTTCAACACCTAGGAAGACATTTTCCTTCTTTCTAAATAATTTCACCTTCAGAAAATCACATCCCTGAAACATGATATCCAATGACTCAATATCATGATGCAGATCCTTTCTGAACTGGTGGGAAGTCACCAGGATCAGGCTCTAGATTTATGCATGTAGTCTTGTTAAGAACGCAGGATTTTAGTAACAGTGAGATTACTTGCCTACCATATAAATGCATACGCAATTTCTGCCTACTGGGCTGCATCCCCAGCAGCATGGCCAGCAGGGTGAGAGAGGGAATTCTGCCCCTCTACTCTGCTCTGGTGAGACCTCACCAGGAGCCCTGCGTCCAGCTCAGGGGTCCCCAGCACAAGGAGGACATGGAACTGTTGGAGCAGGTCCAGAGGAGGGCTACTAAAATGATCTGAGGGCTGGAGCCCCTCTCCTATGAAGCCAGGCTGAGAGAGTTGGGGTTGTTCAGCCTGGAGAAGAGAAGGCTGCGGGGAGACCTGATTGTGGCCGTTCAGTGGGAGGGAGCCTAGAGGAAAGACAGGGAAAACCTTTTTAGCAGGGCCAGCTGTGACAGGACAAGGGGTAATGGTTTTAAACTAAACCCGGGTAGGTTTAGACTGGATCTAAGGAAGAAATTCTTTACACTGAGGGTGGTGAAACCCTGGCAGGGGTTGCCCAGAGCGGTGGCGGAGGCCCCATCCCTGGGAACATTCCAGGCCAGCTTGGACAGGGCTGTGAGCAACCTGATGTGGTTAAAGGTGTCCCTGCTCCCTGCAGGGGGTTTGGACTCTGTGACCTCTAGGGGTCCCTTCCAACCCAAGACATTCTATGATTCTATAAAATAGTGTGCAAAAATATATGGAGACAAGTCCAGAGAATCCATATAGTTTAGCCATTAACAAGCAGGTAAACTGTGTCATTCTCTAGAAAAAAAAATAGATTTTTTCTCTATGTGCCTGCTTTCGTGTGGTGCCTACAGTTTGTCTGCCTGCCTTAGAATTAAATCAAGTCCAGAGGAAAGAAACATCCATCAGTCACAGGCCAGATTACATCAACCACAGTGGAAAACAATACCTGTAAATTGTAAGGGAATGACTCAGATTTGTGGAGTTTCCTATATACAGTTTTTTTCCAGTGAGATGGTGGACTGTAGCATCACCTTCTAGCCCACGGGTGCTCATGAGATCTATGAAAAAAACATCTTGGTAATATCAGGGAATGCTCACCCTACTTCTTCAGTCCAAGCCCATCTTTCACTTCACTCTTTTGGGGTTCCTCCATTCTTCTGCACCCTACTTACTGCAGTTGTGCCGCTCGCCCCCCCCCCCCCTTCTCTGAAGGAGAATATGTACAGGGTGGTTTCTGGTGACTTCCCAGGGCTCAAGTACTGTCAGGAAGACCCTAGAGATGATAAGGCCACATAGAGGCACGAATGAAAGGGATTCATACCCACAGTTGCTCAGCTGGATTGGCTCTGTTCTTTCATTTCCTTCCCTAAATCCATTTTTCACATTGGTATGAATCTAACTGGTGAGAATTGTATTTTGTATCACAAACACCTGAAGCCAGACTATTTAAAACATCAGTGGTATGGGAACCAAGGCTGCTAAACAGCCAGAAAAAATCCTGTTTGTATTCGGGTCACTATTTCTTTGAAGTCGTGTACTTGCTGTTATTTTAGAAAACAGCACGGAAAGAAAAAGTGGTGGTGGGTTGGGGTATGGAGAGGGATCGGTGTCGTAAACCTGAATTCAGACAAACCACATACAACAGAGATACAGAGAAAATACTTTTCTTTGCTTCTCCTGGTCGCCAGTGGACATACAATTATTGCTCACTTCTAGTCTAAAATTTAAGGATGGATGTCTCTGACACATTCTGTTTGTCTTCTGCTTTATTTTTCTGATGACTTCAAAACCTTTCAGTAACTTATTGACCATAATGTCACATACCGTGCCATTCTCAATGGAAGGACGTCAACAACTTGGGCATTGACAAAGTAACTTTCACCTTTCTAAAGTCACCACAAAGCCTGTAAGTGCTCCTCCTACTGCCAAGTGCTTTCTTGAAGGTTTTGGAAGGTTTTGGTTGGTGCGTTTTCCTTTATCACCTTCTATGTTTCTATTTATCCTATTAAACAAGATTTTCCACTAGGCTTGGATGGTCCTATCAGTCCAAGGCTCTGCTGATGACTCCCAAGCTCTCCTAACTGGACATCCACACCGGCCTGACAGCTCTGAATCTGCCAATGTTGTCTTCCTGTTCACAGTCTGGCTCTTAAACCCATCCTTTTCTTCTGTTCTTGTCTAGCTATTCTCCCTCTTAAATATTTGTTCCATGTGGGTTTTTTTTTTTTCCTTTTCCAATTACTAGCCACAGCTTAACTTCAACTTTCCATCTTTTATTTATACTCTCCTCCCCTTTTTTCATTTCAGTTTATATTCCTTTCTCCATCTTGCCTCTTTCCATTGAATATTCTCCTTTTTCCTTTCCATCTTCTACCTCTAGTTCATTCCTTCATTTTCTATCCCATTTTCCAACAGTCCTCCTACCTCTTTCCTTTTTAATGGATCATCCACTCACTTATGTTGATTTCCCCTATTTCCCCTCAACATTCTAGGGCTTTTTTGCTCGTCCTTCTGGGTTTACTGTGTTCCCAAATGATGCTGATAAGGGATGCTGATGTCTCCTTTTCCCTTCACTTTTGTCCACACAGCTCGGATAAAGTAGGAAGCTAAGCACCAAACAGTGGCACAGAACCAATGGGAACAGAGACCTGGGTATAAAAATAGAGAGCGAGAATCAAAAGTACAGGCAAGGAGTAATATGAGGATCAGTCACCTTCTTCACTGCTGGGAAGGACTGACAGCATTTTCTTTAGAGCCTGTCAGTGCCTCTTTTAACAGGCAAAAGGGGTCAGGTTTGCATTGTAAAAGACTACACAAGTACCCAGGAACTACGCACTCACTCTCTTGAAAACATATACCAAGTTACAAAATCCCAGAATCCCAGACTGGCAGGGGCTGGAAGGGCCCTCTGGAGCTCACCCAGTCCCACCCCCCTGCCCAAGCAGGCTCACCCAGAGCAGGGGGCACAGGACAGCATCCAGGCACGGGTTGAATATCTCCAGAGAAGGAGACTCCACAGCCCCCCTGGGCAGCCTGGGCCAGGGCTCAGGCACCCTCAGAGTAAAAAAGTTCTTCCTCATGTTCAACTGGAACCTCTTCTGCTCCAGTTTGTGCCCATTGCCCCTTGTCCTGGTGCTGGGCGCCACTGAGAAGAGTCTGGCTCCGTCCTCGTGACCCCCACCCTTGAGATATTTGTAGGTGTTGATGAGGTCCCCTCTCAGCCTTCTCTTCTTCAGGCTGAACAAGCCCAGCTCCCTCGGCCTTTCCTCATAGGGGAGATGCTTCAGTCCCCTCATCATCCTTGTTGCTCTCCTCTAACTCTAATAACGTTATTTCTGCTCCTTGCTTACTCCTAAGTGCCTCTCAGAAGTCAACCACCTAAATCTGAAACTGCCGAGCCTGAGCCTGAAGAGGAGCTGGCGATCACCTAAGGTTTGTTACCACACTCTTTTAATGATGACCTAAGTTTGCCTTTGAGCACGTTAGCAGTATTTACTGCCAGTGCCCTAACTTGAACCCATACCTCTTGTGCTAGATCAGATTTTGCTTTTTGGAAGGTTGGTGCCTTCTCCTCCTTCGTTTGCACTTCTCTTCCTTTCTCTACTGCTCACCTAATGACTTTTCCAGGTTTGTTGCATTTCATAATATCATCTCCACAAATTCTCTTAACCCGTGAAGGTATATCAAGTTAGAAAATGACATAAAAGCATATCTTAAGCTTTAATTTCAACACCTAATTTATTGAGCCCTGTATCTGGGCAATCACATCCAATTCAGAGCCACAAAACCGCATAAAAAACCGCTGTGAAGATCTCACTTCCTCAGCAGAGTTGCCCTGCTAGCGGCCACTTGTACTGAACGGTCTACACCAATAAACAATATTTTTGCCTCCCATCCACTCCATCCATGACACTGGCACATCTCCACTCCCAAGCTATATGGGAGGTCAGCACCAAGCTATGGGTGCCTGTTCCAAGCCACCAGGACATTCTCGCACAGCAGCAAGCTACAACTTGCTCCTGAAGCTAAATCTGTAAAGCAGCACGGAAATGAAGAAGGACTGATTTTCTCAGTCTAAAATCAGACCCCAAATGCTGCTGTGCTGAGTTGTACAGAGCTGCCCTAAATTTCAGCAATTTCTCAAATTAATAGAACAAATTACACTTAATCAGAGTTAAAAGTGTAGAGATGACTTTCCTTCTCAAGGTTATATTTTAGGATTAACTGCTTAATTGCTGTTTTCTTGATGTTGGAAATAGTCAACATCAGATTTGCCAGGAAATTGCATTAGACCTATGCTTTTTAAAACACAGAAGTCAGGCAAATCATCATGTCTACCTCTGGCTGTTGCACTGGGACACAATTCCCATGCTCTCTGCAGCCAGAGGCTTGGAGACCTCTGTCTCCAAGCCAGAGCAGGCAGGGTTGCCTAGATGTCACGGAAATTCCTTGTGGCAGAATGGAACCAGTGAAGGAGTTGCTCTGGGCTTCCAGAGTTCACCACAACAAACACAGCCTGGGTACAGGTTGTATCCAGCAAACCTGCCATGACAGAAGAGCCAGATATGGTGTGGAGTGAACCTGTGCACGCCTGGGTCCAGTCTGTCACAACGCTCTCACGATCAGTCATCGCTCAGACTTGCAATTCTTTGTACAGTGGAAAGGAAGAAACTTCACCCCAAGAGCAAATGGTTGAGGAAAATCTCCATCATCCATCAGAGAATCTACAGGGCTTTTAGCACAAATGGGAAAGCCTTTGCTCAGCCACCAAATACCGAACAACCCCCTGCTCCTACCACCCTTGCGGGTGCGCTCTCAGCTGCAGGTCTTTGCCTACAGCTCTGATGCGTGTGTAGCATGAACTCAAGCACACAGACAGAAAATGAAAACCCTTCAACTATTTTAAAGAGCAGCTGAGAGCCATGAAAGAGGCAGGAGTGGATTAGAGCACAGGCCCCATAAAACCTACTGAGCCAGTGAGGATTTTTTACGAGACTCCACAGCTTTCTGTATTTCATGGGTCTGCACAGGAAGGGCTGAGCAGGGAAAGTAGGGCAGGAAAATATTTTGGTTTGCCTGCTAATTCTCAGCAGGCCTTTCTGAGCTTAGAAGATCTTTACCTTAAATCCTATTAAAAAAAAAAAAAAAATCCATCTGCCCAAACTGTGCTGTGCTTGGACTATTTTAAACCTATAACCACATCTATATGATGGGCAAAATGTTAATACTGCAGATTCTGCTGATATTATCTGACCTCAGGACAAGTGCCATTGATTTTCTTACTCAGCAGAACCAGGAACAGCATCTGACCCTGACTTATACTCTTTGCCAATGATTTTGGTTTATATTTCTGTTTCCCTTCAGGGTCCTGGCCCACGGTGGGATCCCACACCCTCCTTGCCCCCCGACTCTCTCCTAAATAGACAAGCAAAAGCTTGTTCTTTTTTCTCTCTCAACTTGTAATCTATGTTCCAGCCATTTTATGCCCTTTACTGCACTTCTGCAATCTCAGTCTTATTTTCCCTTTAATAAGGTTATCAGAACAGCACAGAGAAATGGATTCGAACTGTGCACTTACATGTAATAGCCAGTAACATGCAAAAAGATTGACCACCAATACTTCCATGCAAAAAACCAGCAACAATCTTGCTTTCTCACTTCTCGTGAATACTTTATAAATAGTTTGAGCTCATTACCCATAACTAATCTGAGTTTTTCCTTTCCATAATCCATGGTATTTTACCTGTACCCATTTATTATCTTTTCTTTTACATGTAGAGATTTGAAAAAAAAAACCCAAACATATATTTAAGATTAGTATGAAGGAATTATGTATGTAAGTGAGTGCACATGTGAAAGCATACAAAAAAAATACAAAATAAGGATTAACAGAAAAAGAATTCATTAATTGCTACAGAGCACCCTATATAGGGACTTAATCCAAATGAATGAAGAGGAACAAAATGACCTAAAATCAAGTGTCAGGAAGATGGAGGAAAAAACTGGAGCCTTAAAATGCACAGCAGAGGAGTACAAGAGAACTATGAAATTAAAGAAATTTGCCTAAGGCTTATAAAGGGGTGAGACAAAATAATGATGCAGAAGATCCCAAACAGCACCCATTCCTAAAGGGAATCAATGGCAAGTCCCAGATCAGTCTATTGCCACCAGTGAATGAGAACCTAGGAGCCAGGATAGCCAGCACCCCTGGTCTTCTGCGTTGTACACAAGTGATCCTGGTCACCAGTGACCACCAGGCCCATGAGCTGACATTTGTCAGTATGTGGCTATGAGTGAGCAAAATCTGTAAGAGAATGAGTGAGAGTGGGAAACTTCTGAGATTTTGCAGAAGAAAATCACTTTTCCCTTCCACCTGACCTTGCAATCAGTTCTATCACTCATTTCCTACATAACAATTCCAGATTTTTCTGTGTGAGACAGTATCCGTACATGAGATCAGGTCCTGAGAGGGTAAGGGTTCAGTCAGAAAGGATGAGACATAGCAATAGCCAGAAGACACTGTGAGGAACCAAGAAAAAACAAACCCAGACAATGCTATGTGGAAGGGCCCAGAGAAGAACAAGCAACAGTAGCTTCTGCAACCCAGAGACACTTTAAGAAAGGGGGGGGCACAGCCATATGAACTCTCTGCTCCAGGTCCACTTCCCTACCTACATACAGACATCAGCACCAGCTCCTGCATCCTTCTTCACAGCCCCTCACAGCCTCTAGCACTCACTGCTGCTGTTGCTGCCAGAGAGCAGGAGTAGCTCCAAGTAGCTGGAGGAGTTGCAAGGAGCAGAGCAGGAGGGAGATGACCGGCAGCCCAGAGGAAGGACTGAGAAGCAACGCCTCTCATACGGTAACAAGAAGGGGAAAAAAAAGGTCCCTGGAGCTAAGTTGGGGCTTTTGCAAATGGGACAAGACAAAAGCGAGATGGTGACAGCAGTTGATGGTGCCGTAAAAGCAGGAAGTCAGGAGGACTGGGTTCTGTTCACTGCTACATCAAGGGCTTCACTCTTTTTGGCAAGTATCTTAATTGGTTCCTAAGATGTCAACAATATTTGGGCTCAATTGGCCACTGCAAGCTTTAAAGCACTGCTGTAAAGGATACTCAGATATTCTCAAGGAAGAAGGTACATATACGTATGTATAATTTATTATTTGTAATGGGTGCTGAAGGGAGAGAACTGTTCGGCTTTTTTTAAGTATACATTAAGCAAATCTGTTTTCCAACTTCTCTTCAGAAGTCTTAAAACCTCAGCGACACAAAATATTTATGTTTTGAATTTAGTAAGAGTTCAATATTTCTCTCCTTGAGCGCAAGAGTTCTTACGGGATAGGTCAGAGTGGTTGACCTAATACAATATTCTTTTAAAAGCTGGACTACAGCCGGTGTTTAGTGCTAGTTAGTACTATAGCATTAATACAGATTTACCTTACGTGTTTTGCATGGGTCATATGCATGGGCAAACTCATTCTACAGTACTGCGGGGCACCCACATTGTATGTATGGCTTCCTGCAACAGCAGGCAATGGTTCTGTGGTGCGGAGGGCAGGGTATCCTGCCTGGTCCTCAGCTGCTCTGCCAGAAGGGCACAGGTCTCCCACAGGCCATATCTGCCAACCTTACAGGGATACCTCCGTTAGCCCTGGTACACCTCAAATGCCACTACACCCCTCGGCGTTAACAACTCAGCTGAGCTCAGTTTATTTCTTCCATCCTTGAACAGAGAAGCCACAGCAGGACACGCGAGACTCAGCGATAAGCAGTGACGACGATATCAAATGTACCCACTGAAATCAATCCCCTCTCCTTGTACTAATCAAAACATTGGCCTCCACAACCAGATAGACCTGCAATGTCTCAGCATGATTCTTCTTATTTAATGTTCTTTTCTAACTGTCCTGTTTGGAGGCAGATTTCAGGGTTGAGCATTTGAAATACAAACTATTACTGGCCACATGGTTAGGAAAAAAATAAAATAACATCTAGCAGCAGCACCAGCATTCTTCCTTGGTTTCTTTGTCACACTGAACAGTGGTTGAAGGCACAAAGTTTAGAGGCCTACATGTCCAGCCCACCAAGGCGGCGGCCATATCCCCCCAAACCATTACCATTGGAAACAGAGCCAGTCTCCAGCCAACAAAGTCAAGGTTTGTGAGATCAAAAAAAAAAAAAGGGCAGCCTGGTTCTGTGTCCTGGAAAGGACACAGTGGAACAGGAGACTGGATCTGGTCCCTCTCTCAGGGGTTTATGTATTTTAAATCAGGGTACAATCCGTAAACATTTCTGGGAGTAGAAACTAGATGGCAGGAGAAGGTGAGGAAAGAGGCACAAGCATTGGGGAGGACAAAATGAAAGCAGAAAGAGTCAAAAAGAGGTTTGGAAAGACAGGGATGCACAAGCTGATCAGTATTCCTAGCCTTTGGGTACTTAGTCCTGCAACCACAACACCACAGCCACCTCCCTGCTGTACATACACTGGGAGCAATCTTGATGCTGTATTTTCGCCAAAGACTTTCAGTTCTTTCTTCAGTCTTTTGCTGAGGAATTCTGGCACATAAAACCACTCACAGTGGAAACTCTGCCAAATGTTAATACTGCCGAGCTATTTTCTGGGGTTTATACTGCTGCAGTACAAAAGCCTTTACACTTTTCAGTCTTGCTAGAATCTCCCTGAAACTTAAAAGTATTAAAAGAAAGAAGCTGTGAGATTTCCGAGCTATCAAACATTTCATCTATTATCTCTCATTGCAATACTCCTGTTTAATTACTATACTGCTGCACCATGCAATAACTTAGTTAAGCTCTGTTTATTTATTCCCATCATTGATACTTCTGATTTGTTTGCTTCTCTGTCCTTAGTTTCTTCCACTCCTTTAATGCGTTTTTAGTGGCCCTGTGAAACTAGCCCCCCATGCGAAGCCCCATATGGCTTATTTGTTCAAGAAGTAAGGTCACATTTTCCACTGATGAATCCCCACCAGGTGGTAACTGACCCTCAAGACTTACAAGCCTCTAAAGCTTTGAGCCAAATTTCCTCCTAACAGAGATTAAAAAAAAATAATTGTCCTTATCCAGCTAAAACATATATCCAGTCATCGGAAGACACAAATAGAGGACAACGGTGTAGTAAATATTCAGCTAATCTAATTAAGTATTCATTACACCACTGTCCTCCATTTGTATATTCCTAAGGATTGGATTTTTGGTCTAAAATTGATCTAAAATTCACTGTGTGACCCAAACTTGTATTTCTAATCTACTTTTACACCTTATAAAAGCAAGCCCTTAGAAAAACAGAGAGCAAACAAATCTTTGAAAGTAACAATGCCAAGCTCTGCAAAGTTGGAGAACAGACCAGTCCTGGGATTGGAGATGCTTGTTCCGTATGAGCTCGGTTCTCTTCTATGTGCATGAGGAGTAAGACTGGAGGGAGAGGCTGGGCTTTCCAACACTGTCTCCTGAGATGCCGGTACGACTTGGCATGACACCTTTCCTACTGAACTCAGTCTTAAAAGCTGGTAGGTGCTGAACCCCAGCGGAAGGCTCTTTCTAATTAGGACGATCTTTCTTCTCTTGCCAGTCTACATGTATCATGGCTCTTTTATGCCCATTTGTAGTGGAGAAGCACTGCCTTTTAGCGTAAAGGAGTTTCTCCTAGAGAGTAAAACAGTACTTGTTAAACATCCCAAGCCCTTCTACAGACTCTTCTTTCGCCAGTCACACACACATCTCCCCCTTTGCAACATCTCTCACATTTTCTGGCTGTCCTTTTTGAACATAGGTGGCAAAAATCAGAACTTGCCCTTCCTTGTACCATGTTGTCAGTACCCGCCCAGAACAACTACAGGTACCTCAATTACTGCATCATCGATACATTTTCTTACTGATGGAGACATCTTCTGGGCAGCTTATGAGTCATGCTGTAATCCATGTGTTTTCCCCCTCAGCCACATTCATGAAACCCCACCTGTATTAAACTGTTTTAATTCTATCCCAAAATTTTATTGCATTTTTTTAAGGGATATCAAGACCTCTGCCTGCTTGGCTGCTGGAACCCAGCCCAATGCCCTGAGAAACAGGGTCTCTGCCCCCGCTGAGAGACACAGCTGCTGCTCTCCCATTTGCAGGTTCAACCAGTAGCAAAGCTGAGCATGTATCCCAGAGGCACAAGCAGATACACACACACGATGCTGACATGGCCTGGCACACAGACTGCCACAGCCGAGGCGCTCTCTTCAACACCACCCACGTACATGACTCACGTAAGACACTAGCACAGCCAAGTTCCCTTCTCCTCTTCAGCTGGCAGAGACAGGAGTTCACTAGTAAAAGCACACACATACCCTCCACTCTCTGGAGTCACAACTTTCTGAGACCGCATGTTCATGGATCCCTTAAGTACCTGCATGGCCCCTCTTCTGCTTCGCACCCCTGCCCAGCCCCCAGCCCTCCGACTCACCCCACAGGTCCCCTGCTCTCTGGCTGGTCCAGCTTGATGCTCGCTGCAAATGTGCAGCATTCACACACTCATCCAATAAGTACCCAACGCTCATGGGTCCCCCTGGATACTACGAGCCCCTGCCTGCCCAGATCTAAGGTCCCCCCGTACTGTCCAGCTTGAAGTTTGCTGGTGCAAACCCCACATACACCCATTTGGGGAAGATACAAGGCACTCGCCCTCCCAACTTCCAGCACCAGGCACATGGGCTGTGACCTGCTGTCCCACTCCAGCCATTGATGCTAAGCCCCTCACTCATGCCAGACCCCCAGGAAGCTGGATTCTGGGGCACACACCATTGCCACCCCAACTAGCTGCCACCAAGACCCCCACTCACTCCATCTGATGACACCACAGGCCAGGGGCACCTACAGCCCCGCTCTGGCCATAGTAACTGGCACCCAGTCCACTCATACTGGTCCCCTCAATAGCCAACACTCCAGGTACAAAGACTGTAAGACCCACCAAGAGCCAGAGGGCTATGGCCCCTTGAACCACTGATGCGAGGCCCTCAGGTTACATCCTTATCAGCTGCAAAGTCCCAGTTTGCCTTTGGTTTCTTGATAGCCTGTCAGTTAATGGGACCACATTGGTTTCTGTTACTGTCTTTGTTATGCTTATTGGTCAGGTTTTATGTCTCCATGTGTTTGCCTCCCACCCTTTCCTTATCATCCCAATCTGGCAAGGTCTTTAGTCACATAATCTTTCTGGAAAAACCACACTCTTACACTCCACATATCCTTACCAATTACAGTGACTGACCAGATTTGTTCTTATCACTACCTCCCATCAGGTTTGTCTCTGTATGTTCTTGTTTATGGTTCCTTTGATCAGGTATCTTTAAAGGAGCAGACACTCTCCTTCCACATACCCTTCCACATTTCATGTCAATCGTCCAGCCTGTATACTCCTTCCTGTATGACAAGCCAGCCCTCCTCTACAGCAATGGCATCTTTTGTATTTCTCTATTGAACAAACCATACTTCTATTTTTTTTGTTGTTGTGAACTTCCATAAGGGTCTACTTCAGAAAAGTCCCGCTGGATAGTTTCCCCTCTAGTACAACTCTCTGGAATTTAAAGTCAGTTCTTTATTCCTCTGTTCATCATCTCTAGCTTCTCTAATAGTTTCCCACATGGCACTTGATAATGTTCTTCCCTGATGTCCATATAAATGGTCCTTCTTCTCAAGTTATACACACCACTCACGCCACTGCAGCCAGACAATGACACTTTCATAAAGCCTCCTTCCTTCCACTCCATAAGAAGACAATATATGTAACAGCTCTCCAGATACACATACTACTCTTGACTTGATGAAACTCTTAACTATTGGATTTGGATTCTCAGGTGTCAGTTTTTTCTTTTTGTGCCACCTGTTCCAGATCTTTCTTTCCTCCCTTCAGCAGTTTCTTTGTTGGCACCTCCAAGCCACCTCCCAGCTTTCTCTCTTCCTCCTGCCAGTTCTCATCCGACTTCCCTGAAATGTGTGATATTCACCAACACTTAGCTTGCTTTGGAACGTCTCAAAGTACTTCACAAAGGAGCCATCAGCACAACTGACATAAATTTACAACGGGAAAATAACTCACCATGACAGAAGGACATGGCAAGACCATGCAGGTGAACCAAGAACAGGTCCTCTCTGTCTCCCACAACCCAGTTCAGTGCTCTGCCTATGGGATCGCTTAGTCTCCTCCTGTGCAATGCATTTCTACATCTTCTGCACTGAAATTAGGGACCTTCCCCTTTCCTGCACCCTCATCCTGGATGGGCATTGTTGGGGGTTTTTTTGCTCCCAGTCTTCCTGTCCTCAGCTCCAGCCCCACCCCCAACTTTGATCTGGGCTACAATCATACAACTGCAATTATAGGAAGGTCCTGCCAGCTCTTGGCCAAAGCAGGGCTCTCTGCTGGCAGGACTCAGAGGGAACCGAGCTTTCCAGCTCTTGCAAGTATCTACCAAGTACAGTGAACAAGAATTTCTCAAAAGCTTGTAACTCAGCCAACCTTAGCAGATCTTAATGGCTATCAAACATGACACAAAGACCGCTTCGTAACAAACACCAAGCCCTCTTTCCAAAACACACTTCAGCAAGACTTTTCAAGGAAAGATCAAACAAGTTGTCTTATACGCAAAAAGAGTATTTTTCACTACCCTCAGACTGAGGAACGATCAAACTGTTCAGTCGAACTTGCCTAACAGGCAATCCTCATTCACACACCCCTCACCAGCCTGAGGGGTTTATAAGGAATAGCATCAGGCCAGTTTTATAGTAAGCAGTGGTACAAACACAGCCTGAAACCCTGAAAGGTTTTCAGTCATTCAATAATGGACAGAGCTGGAGATACAGAATTCCATAGCTCCAAGATAACTGTTGGACTTCATGATTTTAAAGGTCTTTTCCAACCTAAACGATTCTATGATTCTATTCCCTAACCAGTTACAATTGCTTTCATTAAATAAAAAAGTGATTTGAAAGTTGCTGACGCTGCTGAATTTCTTCCCATCTGTTACTGAGGTGACAGAGTCCTCCTTGGATGGCACATTAACCATCCTTTGGTTTAAGCAAAACACCCCCCGTATAAACAATACAGCTTTGCTACGAGAGACAAATTCAATTTGAACACAAGGTGCTACAACATATAGCAATGACTACTGCCCCTTTTCTCTCTGAAAGTATTTTGAAAAGCATTCCTTTGGAAAGAATTAATATTAAAAACACACAGTATTTAGTGACTCAACGCTACTTACAATAGTAACTAAAAAGTACCTTTCAGGCAACACACTTATACATAAAATTCTCCCAGCTTTACTGGAAGCAAACCAGGCTTGAGCATTAGCAGAAGCCAAAAATGTACTTGGAGCAGTCTAACTGTATGGCACCATGGCTGATAAAACGGATAACTCTGCCACCTTTGTGGCTGGAAGCCCTTGGTATAGAGAGATGAAATATATTATAATATAATGTAAGATAAATTTGTTTGGGAATTTTAATGTCTTTTAAATGGCCACAAGTTATGGAGATTTTCCAGAGTGTACAGGAAAAACGCTTATGCCAAGACTGTGATTTATTTAGAGCCGATGTATTTTTTTTTAACAAATGAGAAAAAATATGGCAACATTTGCAGGGAAAAGCAAACCCACAACAAACTCATAACTATTGTAACTCCATTCTTCTGCTATTCCTGTCCTAACCTGACTTCTGTCTTACAGAATCAGCTAGGAGGGAGTAGGGACGTTTAAAGGCATCAATGTTTTGGACTGCCGTGAGATGGAATCGAAGGCTCCCCAAGTCCTCCGAGTGCAGAAGTAAGTGCTGGCTCGTTACACAAATTACCAGCTCCCTTCTCTAATGGCAGAGTAGCACCAATGGTAGTCCTGGAAATCTGCACGCTGCCTAATCTGGAACACTAGATCCAGTGTAAAAGTTAAACTCCTCCCCGAATCTTACTGCAGTGCAATCTCAGACAAGAACCCCCTGCGAAGGGGGGATAATGAGGCCGCGAAGTGAGGTGAAATACACTCACAGGTCTTGAAATGTTTCTTTCTTTCCCCCACGTATACTCTGTGCTTTTAACAATCTTGCAGCCAGTAGTACAATGAATGAATAAATGCTGATAAAATTAATTGAGAATCTTGATTGCAAGTAGATAAGTAAGCATTCGAAAGGGCATTACAAAGGCAATGTACGGATGCATTACCATTTCATATTCTGAGAGATTTATGGATTATTCCCAAAGCCTCCTTGCTATCTGTCAGAAGGGAAAAGGAATTAAAAATTCCTTACAGGACTTAATTCCTTACAGGACCTCAGTCTAGAAGGGTTGGTGTAGTTGCCACCACCCCGGACAGCTCTCAGCTGGTATCGATGATACAGTGCAGGCGTAGGTCTAGGTAGGCATAGGTTCATTTTGAAGTAGTAACAAAGATTTCCAGTAAACTGAACTTTACAATAAATCAGCATGATACTTAATCTAAGCACTCTAGGAAAAAAAAAAAAAAAGCTCCATTTTGCTCTTGTTCTTTTATTTTACTGGTATTTCTAATCTGGCAGGTATCTCTAACCCCCATTAATTTGTCTGCCTCTTCAGCACCGCTTTCAACAGTTCACAAAGTGTCACCCAGGAGAAGCAAAACCCATTAACGCAATGTATGGTTTCAAATCAGGCCACATGTAGACGATTCAATTATTCAGTATGTATCATGTATGAAAACCGGCATTTTCTTTAATCAACTTCCAGGTGACATTCATCACTGCTTTCATCAAACGGCAAACCAGACTGCAGTGATGCTCTATAATCCCTTTCCCACCAACTTCATTTGGGTGCTAGAGTTACCAACACGTTCAAGACAGAGTATTCTCTGTTTGTATATAATATATAATGTATAATAATATATAGATAGAGAATTTTACAGCAGAAAAAGCAGAACATTTGGAAGGTAGAGTACGAGTTTTACATAGCACACCACGAACGGTCAGCTGCAGTAAAGCCATTGCCACAGCTTCCCACTGAATCAGGACACTAGACCACAGAGCTTCTCTCCTCCTGTTTACGGTTATCTAGAACCCTGTGTAGATGCGACCAACAGCTGTTTCAACTCTGCCACCAGGCTCATCATGTGTATAGTGCTGGTTTTATCTAAGGAACTCCTATTTTATAAGGGGAGATAGAGAGAAGAAAATCAAAATCTTCTCAATTATATCTCAGTTATCACATAGAATCCCAGAATGGCAGAATGGCAGGGGCTGGAAAGGCCCTCCAGAGATCACCCAGTCCCCTCCCCCCCGCTCAAGCAGGCTCACCCAGAGCAGGGGGCACAGGACAGCAGCCAGGCGGGGGTTGAATATCTCCAGGGAAGTAGACTCCACAGCTCCCCTGGGCAACCTGTGCCAGGGCTTGGGCACCCTCAAGGTAAAGTTCTTCCTCATGTTCAACTGGAACCTCTTCTGCTCCAGTTTGTGCCCATTGCCCCTTGTCCTGGCACTGGGCACCACTGAGAAGAGTCTGGCTCTGTCCTCGTGACCCCCACCCTTGAGATATTTGTACATGTTGATGAGATCCCTCTCAGCCTTCTCTTCTCCAGGCTGAACAAGCCCAGCTCCCTCGGCCTTTCCTCCTAGGGGAGATGCTCCAGTCCCCTCATCATCCTTGTTGCTCTCCTCTGGACTCTCTCTAGGAGTTCCTCAACCTTCTTGACCTGGGGAGCCCAGAACTGCACACAATGCTCCAGATGGGGTCTCACCAGGGCAGAGTAGAGGGGGAGGAGAACCTCCCTCACCCTACTGGCCACACTTCTCTTAATGCGCCCCAGGATACCATTGGCCTTCTTGGCAACAAGGGCACCCTGCTGGCTCATGGTCAGCTTGTTGTCCACCAGGACTCCCAGGTCCCTCTCAGCAGAGCTGCTTTCCAGCAGGTCAGCCCCCAGTCTGTACTGGTGCATGGGATTATACATAGCTGAGGATAAAGGTAAGATCTAGGCTTCCTGGGGGAGTTGAACTATTAGCATAAATTCTTTCTAGAAAAGAAAAATAGCTATTCTACTGCAGAAAAGGGTTCTTTCGGAAGAGAACTCAAGACGGCAGTCAAAAGTAGGCTTAGATCCCAAAAACTTTCCCCAAAGCTCAGTATGTGTGGTTTTGATCTCACACCTCTGTGGCAAAGCAGAACTTCCTGAGCTCTTGAGTATGATCATCACTGTAGCTACAGCTGAGTACAACCCAGCATTAGGATCCAGGACAGGGGACGCCACCAGCTCTGCATCCAACAGGAAAGGAATTCAGCTGTTTCGGCATGATCCTTCACAGTGGGATTTGAGCATCTCTTGGGAAATACACAGCAGTTTTAGAACCTCTGTAAACACCTCAGCACCGCGTTTGAAAATGGAATAAAGCATCATTTTTGGAAAGGCTATAGCAACTTTAAAATGTTCACATTTTGCCACATTTCAACAAATCACAGAAAAAAAATTAATTTGGAAAAGACTTGAGGAGATCTCTGCTTCCACCCCCTACTCAAAGGGAGGAGGGCTAACCTGGCAGGTAGAATAGGTTGCTCAGGACCTCTGTCCAGTCAAGCTCTGAGTATTTCCAAGGATGGAGATTCCAGCACCTCTCTGGGTCCTATCCCTGGGTTGCAACACTCTCACAAGGAAGAATTTCTTCCTCGTGTCCAGCAAGAATTTCCCTTGCTGCAATCTGTAACCATTTCCTCTCTTCCCATCACTGTAATGCCTGTTAGGTAGTGGAAAACTGCTGTTAATTCCTGCCTCATGTGTTTGGTGGGGGGTTTTGTTGGTTTTGTGGGGGGGTGTGTGGTGGTGTCTTTTGTTTGGTTTGGGGGGTTTTTCCCAATCACGTTTAACTGCAATATTGGCTGTTTTCCAAGTACCTAAATTACCTACATTAACATTGGCCCCATACCCTAAATGGTAATACAAACAACACAGAAGAGAACTTCTTGGTGATGAACTATGAATTCATATAGTGGGGTCTTATAGCTCCTGGGCTCAATAGTTCAATTCAGCTTCCATCCAAAACCATCTGGGTCCTCTTTGAGCAGCTTGACTGAAGAAAAGCTTTTTCATGAGATACAGCATTGCAATAGTAAAGGGCCTCACCAGATTAAGAGCTCCAAAATAATAATGATGACACCAAGCTGAGTGGTGCAGTTGACATGCCAGAAGGACGTAATTCATCCAAAGAGACCTGGACAAGCTGGAGAGGTGGGCCTGTGTGAACCTCATGAGGTTCAACAAGGCCAAGTGCAAGGTCCTGCACCTGGGTCGGGGTAACCCCCAGTATGAATACAGGCTGGGGGAAGAAAGGATTGAGAGCAGCCCTACTGAGAGGGACTTGGGGGTACTGGGGGATGAAAAGCTGGACATGAGCTGGCAACGTGCGCTCGCAGCCCACAAGGCCAGCCATGCCCTGGGCCACATCAAGAGAAGCATGGTCAGCAGGTCGAGGAGGTGATCTGCCCCTCTACTCTGCTCTGCCCCAGGTGCCCTGCATCCAGCTCTGGAGCCCTCAGCACAAGAAGGACACGGAACTGTTGGAGCGGGGCCAGAGGAGGGCTACTAAAATGATCCAAGGGCTGGAGCCCCTCTGCTATGGGGACAGGCTGGGAGAGTTGGGACTGTTCAGCCTGGAGAGGAGAAGGCTGCGGGCAGAGCTGAGTGCGGCCTTTCAGTGCTTAAAGGGGGCCCATAGGAAAGATGGGGACAATCTTTTTAGTAGGGCCAGCTGTGACAGGACAAGGGGGGATGGTTTTAAACTAAACCAGGGTAGGTTTAGACTGGATGTAAGGGTGACCTTTAGGGGTCCCTTCCAACCCAAAACGTTCTATGATCTATCCAGAATCAAGAGTAACAGAGTCATGGCCTATGCAATAATATTCTTCTTCGGTGTGGATTTGTATTCTACAGCCATGGTTGGACTGGCATCTTTCCATGTTCTGCATTAACTCAGGTTAATTTTTCTTGTAGTTTTTCAAATAAGGTGAGATGCATTAAAGAGATTGAATGCCTTGTAGAGAAGCGTGGTGTTGTAAAAGAGAAGACAGGATCTTGCTAATTCTAATCCCTAGATAAATATATAATAAAATTAAAACAAAGATGAAGGTGCAAATAGCAGCCCTAAATCAACAACCTCAAATCCTTTGAAGGTATTCCAGCTGGCAACTCACATTAGACAAGTCATTCACCAGGGCGGTTTGACTTCATCAGCCCAAAAGAGGTGAGACAAGGCTGCAGTTATATTTCCTCTGACTGGGAAGAAGAAATCACTTTCTTTTTCCACCAGATTTCCTTCCTACCAATACTATATTAAAAAAAAAAAAATTTAGAGTTAATTATTTAAAAAAAACCTCAAAACACCCACAAAAAACCAAAAAAAATTACAACAACAAAGCCAAACAAGCGAAGGATTCACTTGAAGGAAAATATATAGACAACAGAATTTATGTAGGCCATGCTCCATGAGACTAGGATTCTACAAAGAAGAAAACTGAATCAACAGAAGGAAATGCATTTACAATCTCACATGTCAATGATTCCTGAAATACTACAAATTTTCACATGATGGAAACCTATGGGAGACAAATAGCAGGCCGGCATATAGTGCAGAATTAAGATTATTTGCATAAATTTGCCTAGACTTTCTTTTTCCTTTTCTAGGGGTTGGGGGCGTGAGGGGTACGGGAAGAATGGGTAATGCAAACACATGGGATTCTACCTACAAATCTGAAAGCATTAAATAACAAACACGAACTCAGCCTGCACTGTTGCAGGGGTCACTGAGTTTACAATATAAAATATTGAGTAGCCCTGTTTCAGCACCTTCAGCATTCTTGTGCTCTTTGCAAGATCCACAGCCCTTCGCAGGGTTTGGTCACTGAACATTCCACTCATCAATCACCGAGCAGCGATTTTACTGGCATTTATGAGTACTCATAAATTTCCCATTTCCTACTAAACTAAGTTCCCCAAATTCTGCAGTTCTTTTAGGCCCAACCAAATGCCTGATGTTTTGAGTTCTTGGTATCTTTGGTGTCTTAAGACAAGTGAAAAACACAGAAAAGGTCTCCCTGAGCAAGCGTAATGGAGGGTTAGGGCATTCTTTTTGTCCTTTTCTGTCAAAAAAAAGGATTCCCCAAAGTACATACAAACAAAAACTGATGCTCATTGAAGTCTATGGAGTGCGACATTTCAGACAGAAATTCCTTAGCACCACTGATCCTACAGACAGATCATCCTCTCACCCAATTGCTGAAAAATTTTGTTACATTAATGCATTCTCCTCCTCTCCCCTGCACTAATTTTTACTGAGCAATAAATGTCCACGAACATTGCTTTTTACAGACCAGCACACTTGCTCCATATCACAGGCACAAACATAAAACCCAGTGGTTTTGCTAAATCCCCTATCTTTAAAAGGGCCTGTTTAATTTAGTTAATTATGATCTCAATTATGATAAACCAAAGGTTTAAACTTGTTAAGTCTAAAAAAAAAAAAAAAAAAAAGAAATCTCTGCAATCCTCAAGCATTTACCCACACTTTAGCAACACCTATCTCACGTTTGTAGCCCAGCACCACCCTCTCCCCCAGGAACTGCCCAAGAATATTTTATCCAGTGAAAACCTACAGGATACACTTTGCACCCCAGCAGTAGCACCTTTTCTCTACCACACAGCTCTGTAAGGTAGGGCACACCCAGCACGCTTCTCCATTAAGGACAACACAGAATCACAGGCTGATTGAGGTTGGAAGGAACCTCTGGAGGTCTTCTTGTCCAACCTCACTACTCAAGCAGGGCTAACTAAAGCAGGCTGTCTGGGACCATGGCCCGATGGCTTTTGAATACGTCCAAGGATAGAGACTCCACAGCCTCCCTGGGCAATCTGCGCCAGTGCTTGGCATCCTCACAGTAAAAAAAAAAAAACAAAAAAACACAGAAATAAAAAATTCCTTTCACTTAGACAGAACCTCCTGTGTTAGTTTGTGCCCATTGCCTTTTTTCCTCTCACTAGGCACCACCGAAATGAGCCCAGCTTGGTCAGTCTTTACACCCTCCCTTCAGATGCTTACATACAATGATGAGATCTCCCCCAAGCCTTCTCTTCTCTGGGCCAAACAGTCCCATCTCTCTCAGCCTTTCCTCATGTGAAAGGTTCTCCTTAGTTACCTTAGAGGCCTTTTACTGGACTCTCTCCAGTAGCTCCGTATCTCTCTCATACTGGGATTTGTGGAGTGTTACAAAGTTAGAAGACTGAAATCAGGCTTATATTGAAATGTCTTAATACTACTGTAGGTCTGATCACAACCCTGTGAATTTAATACCATGCAACAAAAACAGCTTTAACCATAACGATATTGTGCCAATCTCCATATAACTACTGGCTAGAAAGCACAGCCTAATAGCTACCTAAAATACATCACAGAATCATAGAATCACAGGATGTTTTGGGTTGGAAGAACCCCTAGAGGTCACCCAGTCCAACTCCCCTGCAGGAACAGGGACACCTTTAACCAGATCAGGTTGCTCACAGCCTGTCCAACCTGGCCTTGAATGTTTCCAGAGATGGGGCCTCCACCACCTCTCTGGGCAACCCCTGCCAGGGTTTCACCACCCTCATTATAAAGAATACATTCCCGAGACACATAGGAAACAGCTATGCAGTTCAAAAGATTAAGAGCCCAACAGCCTTAGGTTTCATGAGTGAACATCATAAACTTTGATTTTGCAGACTGATCGTGCAGAGGTGTTTGACTTTTGTTTTGCAGAACAAGAAGGAAATTAAAAGCGATTAAATGTGTCACGGAGGAAAGATCCATTGGGCTGGAACAAGCCCAGGGGGAGACAAGAGAAATAACAGATCAAAATATAAACCCCATTCCTTTGAAGAAGAAAAAATCCAAAGAACACAAATATCTTTGTTTTCCTCAGAGAGACTGGTCAAAGACTAGAGAGTACAAACATTTTCTTTATTTCTTAATGTACTTTCTTTCTCTAATATTTAATTGCCAGTTGTTGTATTTGTCAAATTTGCTGTTATTCTCCAAATGGCTCTGATAGCATCAAATCTTTGGGCTATTGCCCTGTCCTTTGTCTTTGCCTTACAAATGTCTACTGAATATCTTAATTCCCATGTGCCTGCTTACCTCCCTTTTCCGTTCTGGGGTTGGATTTTGTTGCTGTTCTTTTGATTAACTGTGACTTCAAACAGTCCTCAGCAAGTCATGCTCTCAGCAGAATTCCTTTCCCTGCACTGAACCAAGCTAACTGTAATCCCAAAAATATGGGTCCTGTGATACTGGGCCACACTAAAAGCCCAGCAGCCTCTCTCCGACAGCATACAGAGATGCACACACCAACAGTACAAAAACTTTCCATATGTGGATCAATCGCCCCCTTGAGACACCATCCCATCTTATGATAATAAATCTGTATTTTCCTCTATTTTCAATATCCTGAGTGTGATGCTGACTATGGGACAAATTACTCTGGGGGAATGGAAATTGCTGTCACCAAGGCAGAAGTAAAATGCAGCATCCTTCAGCATCCTCAGATCCCCAGTCCCTGATTTCCACCACAGATTTCTCAAAGAGCTGACAAATGGAAGTGTAGGATTGAGGAGGGTTTGTTCTGGTTTAAGATTTTTGGGGGGGGTTGTTAAGATAAACCTGTCAAGTCTGGAGCAGAAGGATCAGACTGGAGAAAAGCAACTGCAGTGCCAGTAATTTAGAATGGTAAAATCCAGCCTATGTGACCACAAGCCCTATAGCCTGCCTGTCTGGGTAAAATTTGGAAGAAGGAATAAATGACCAACAAAGGTAAACGGAAAAGGAAGGGAAATTCTCATAGATTTATCAGACACAACTATTTGCTAGACTGGCCTTCAGTTCTCTTGGATGAAAACACAAACTGAAACTCATGTCATCTATTCTGCTTTCAGTAAAACATTCAATATAGCACCACACCAAAAAGTTTACCAACAATGCAAGAAGCTGGTCTACTCTAACAACAGTTGAGGAAGACGATGATGTGGCTTCACTGACTGCAGGAATAACTTGACGCCTCTCACAGAAACAGATGACACCGAATAACCTGAAGTGCAGGCTCCCATAAGGTACTACTTACATCAACTACTTTCAGTCAATTAAAAGTTGCGCATCTGGTCTCAGCTCTATGTCCAGACTGTCCAAACTCATGTTTAAGATGAACAGGATGAGTTGCTCTCAGCAGGTGGCTATGACTTTTTAACATCTGAGGTTCAAACATCAAGCATTTAGATGGATGAAGGCAGGCAGAACAACCACTACCTTGGGAACCAACCTTCCCCCATCCACCTCTACCCCAAAGAAGTTCTGCAATAACACTTATCCAACTGATCAATCAACATAGTACAACTGTGGAGAAGGTAGCTGCCATCCCAAGATGTATCAGGTGATGTATTCCCTATCCCCTGGACAGGGATGTATTCCTATCACTATGTATCACAGAATGGCAAGGGCTGGAAGGGACCACAGGAGATCACCTAGTCCAACCCTCCTGCTAAAGCAGGTTCACCTGTGTAGGAGGCCCTTTGCCTGAAATATTATATACATTTCTGGTCACGTATTTGCAGTAACTATATACCCACAAAGGCAGAACAGACGCAGAGAATGGACATTAGTGTGATCAGACAAGTGCAGAGGTGACCTTAGAAAAAAAGACTAGAAGATGTTGAATTGTTGACTTGTTTGACTTAGCTTAGTCAAACAAATCCTAAGAAAAGATGTGGTCGCTCTCTAAACTGTGAAGAAAGCAAGGCCCAAGAGGGAAAAGAACTGCTTACACTGAAAGGACATTGCTGGCACAAGACCCAAGGTCTACAAATCCACAGCAGGATTCTTGACAGGATGTCAAGAAAGGGTTTCAAAGCCTTAGAGATACAACTTTCCAACAGGCATAATGGGCACAACCTAACAAATTTTGCAATTAAAATTAGTATTTTTTACAACTAAAATTTAAATCTCTGAATTTGAAGAATTAAGATTAAACGGAGGCTGATATAGGAAAGGACTGGACTTGATCCAAATTGTGTTTTCTTATTCTGTGCTTTCATACAAGAATTACTACTCACATGTGCCCTCCCTCAGCCCAGGTCACCATCCAACCTCATCCTTCCCTGCCCATCATTGCCTTTGCCTTATGCATCTCCAGATACAGTCACACTACTCTCCACATCCCCTCAAGCTACTCCTTCTATTGCTCTCCCTTCCACTGCTTCTAAAAATAACAATCCAGGGCAGACGTCAGACAAGCAAAGTTTCAGCCCAGGCATTTGCAGCCTTTCCTGGACACAGTGTTCTTTTGTTGAACACAGGTAATTGGAGTGGTCAGAAAGAGGGAAATCTACAGCAATTTCCCTTGCTGAATTTTCTTTGATCATCCCTCTTTCTAGGATTTTCTTGGCCTGACCCCAAGAGTAACTTCTGTAGCCAAGAAATCTGCCTGCACAGCTGAATTCTTACAACGTGGGCATAAGACTGCTGGTTCTAGGCAGGTTATTATCAGCACAGGAAGAAAAAAATTGGGAAGGTGCTTCATCCTTATATTTGGATACGTTATGGGGCATGCTCCCATCAGAACGAGACGCAGGGCGGGCTTGCTCACATGGCTGGTCTTTACTCGTGCGAGTAAGCCACTGGTGCTTAGCCTGCAGCAGTTCAGCCTAGGTTGCCTGCCACCGTCTCAGTGTAAGCGCATCCACGTTTTTTCACTGGAAATGCATAAAATGATTCCACTCCTACTACAGTTCAGCAAGAAATAGTCTCCATTGCTAGGCTTGCATCTATTTTTGGATGTAACCTAAATAGTGAATGTCAGATCACAGAGAGGTCACTACACTCTGAATGCAGAAATACCTTCCAGGCCTTTTGCCTAGCACAATGGACCATACGAGCGAACAAAGGAACTGTAGCAACCCACGGTCCCATCACGACCCCAGAAACACGCAGTGAACTGCCGCTTACTTCGGTGATCCCACTAGTGCCTTTGTCTCTAACACAGCACAGCAGCAAGGCAGCGCAACACGCTTTTCGCTCGTGCTACCGCGCAGAAAGACTCAGCAAGACCCCGAGACACGATTACAGTTTACTGTACTGCTGTGATGGCCGTCCATAGCTCTATTTTTAGCTCTAACCTAAATAGAAGATGTAAAAGCACAAAAGGGTCCCATGTGTCTGCGTATGTAAAAATCATTCAAGCCTATCAAGCACATCAAGACCAAGAATAAAGAAGTTCACCTAAATTTTGAAAGTACATTTAACTTCTGGAACTTCAATTAACTTTTTGTATAAGTAGACTTTTTTTTTTCTATCTTCCACACACTAAAAACTGCAATGCCACCACCTCCAATTAAAAAAATAAAATAATCAAGGATATTTAAGTTCTGCTAAAATTACAATTTTGGAGTAGTTTCTGGTGCCTTGAATTACAACTATGGAGTTGCTCCCACGGCCTTTCAAATATTTGATGCTTTCTTTTTGTTACGTTCATATTCTTAGGGAGCAACATAATGATCCCTCCTCAGAAGTTCAAAGGGTCACTTAGGTTTATTTTTTTACCTCCAAATGGGTCAGTCCAAAAGCACTTAAAGACAAAATTTAGTCAACACCCAAACTTAAATTTTATTTTTTACTGAAATTTCTATTGGTAAACACTGAGCAATTATAATCCTCTCATTTTAATATAAAAGGAGTAAAAATATTCCTCAGTAATAAAGTGACTGTGATCATTGTGCATAAAAGTCACATTTAAGTCCACAGGGATTTGGGCTAAGGAATAGTTTCCAAGAACAAGTGACAGATCCCTTTCCCACCTCAGATGACTGGAAACTACTTTCCAAGCACCTCTAACGTAATTACACTTTATTCTAAATCTTGGTGAATCTAAAGCATGCGCAGAAATGGAAGCACAGAAGCTGCAGCTACTGCCCACTCCTGAGGACCTGAACACAAATGCCATTTTAATGACTTGCAAATTTTGTAAGAAATATGTAAATTGTGTATATACACATATATGCATGTCTATACAGTGTAGTGCATTCTCCAGCATACAAGCCGCTGGAATCATCAGCGCCAAATTAATAACCACTGGCATCCTTGTGTTTCTAAGGGTAGAGAAGTTTTCCCAGTCTCTGCTTGTGTTCCCCCCCTTCAGCTCGATTAACGCCCAGCCTTTGGCCTTGCCCCGGAGTTCACTCTACGGTTACCCATTTCTGCAGATTAGGAGCTAAGAAAATAAATCTGTCAAGGGCGACACCTCAGATTTATTTTGCCCACTATCAAAAGCTCCTAAAAAGGTGTCTCCTATTTCAAATTTTAAAATTGACCTGAATGACTGGAACACAGTGAGCTGTAATGAGACACGTTTGGGGTGTTCTCATCGCAGAGGTCACGAATACTTTCACATTTCTACTATTATTCATGCCATTAATGTGTGGATAACCTGAGTTTCAAGATATTGCTCAACAGGAACACAGGAATTAGTTGCGCCGGGGTTTTTTATATCACCTTTGTTATAGAAGTTTTGCAATTATGAAGGACTCTCCAGAGAAGGATGTGCCCCCAGGACACGATCAGGTTATTGCAGGCACCTTCTGAGTTCAGAGATTGCCAAAAAGGTTTTTAACTCCCCCTTACAAAGGTTCTAACTCAGCCTTTTTTTTTTTCCAGATCCTCAGAACAATCAATGATATTCCCAAAGCACAGCAATGCATTACAAACAAATTCTTCTTTACTGCTATTACTATTATTATTATTATTATTTACTTATTCCAACCCCCCCTTGCATACTGAGAGACCGATGACGTGCACCCCCCTGCCACCACAGAGAACAGAACTCAAAACTGATCATGCCGTTGATTAAATGTGAGGTAAAGCATCATGAGTAAATGAAATAGCAAATATTTGAGAAAAGATCCTTCATTGTCAGTAAGATTTATGTGAAAAAGAGGTTCAGAAAAGACTGACAGGAGGGGGAAAAAAAAAAAAACAAACCACAAACCAATTTCACCTTGCCAACAGACAAATAAGAGAAGGCTTGATAAACTAATTGCATCGTTAAGAGCAAATCAGAAATCTGTTCTAGAACAAGGGAAAATTTACTAAAAATCACTACTTCAAGAGTTCAAGACACTAAAATCCCTAATTCAGGAGTTCTAAAGGAAGTGCTACACCGCTGGATACATACTGGATTGTCCAAAGCAGCTGCTAAAGCTACCCTTGCAGCAGGGGTCGAAAAGGGGCTGGCCATTTACATGGATTTAAAGGTACAATAACGATTTCAAAAATGAAAACAAACCTAATGGTTACAGGCTTAGGACAACCTCTAATCACCATAAATTAGGATAAAAACAACTGCAGGATTATACCATGTCTATCTTAACACGGATTCTTACTATTGCCTTGGAAACACCTGGGATAGCTCTTACCACAGAGTACTGGCCTGGACAGAGCCAACGGTGGTTAAGTTACCGTCACGCACACTGAGGAAATTTGACAGTCTGCAGGCAAAACATCACAAAACTAGAAAGGCGACTCACCGCACCTATTAAAAATGCAAACCAGTGTTATTTGGCGCAGAAGAAAACTGAATCTTGGACAAGTGACACAGCAACAGCCAGCAGATCAGACCTACAGACACATCCCACCTTGTAGCCCTAAACTGGGATCAAAGCAAGATATTTTCTCCTGCAAAGTCACCCATATCACTACGGAGAAGCAGCCAGCTTGGTCAGAGGCTCAGAAGAGAATTCTTTTAGATTCACAAAACCTATGGATTGCTTGGAAAGAGAGATGAGCAACACAAATTACATTTCCTAAAGAGGTGCTGGATATTGAAGTCCTGTCTCTCTACCATAGGCTTACCTTGGGCATCGTAAACCAGCAGCTTGGCTCAGCAAACTACTCACCCCTCAATGAAAATATCTCAGGAACGGAGGCAAGGGGAAATAAAAAATAATTAAAAAAAAAGTCAAGGGCTCCATACAGTGTAAATTAGAACCACCCATGGATTAGAAACTTGCATGGACTCTTATCATGCCCCTAGTTAGCTATCCAAAGGCAGTGGTTTGGCTTGCAAGGTACTTAATTTTCACTTACATCTGCTTTACCTTCAGTTATGTCTGAAGGTCCTAAATATTTGTAGGAAAAAAAAAAAAATAATCACTTTTGTCATCCCACAACCATGTTTCACCCAAAGAGATCTTGGCTTTACGGAAGATATAAAAGGAACTGAAGTTTCTTCCAGGTGCCATGAAATGACACCTGCTCTCCTGCAATACCCTCAGTACCTTCTTCCGCACTGACAGCAACCCGGAACAGATGCAAGGCCATGTGCTTGGGAGGAAAAAAAAAAGTGAAAGGAAGAAGTACTTACCACAAGGACAGCACTCAACCGATCGCTTTGGACCTGCTGCACTTGGATGCAGGGTCCTGGCACTTGTAACCTTGAGCCGCTGGGAACATTCCCAGCATCACCATTTGGGATGCTGCTGTTACTAGGCCCAAGACCTACAGATGCCCTGTACAAGTAGGTATGCGTCAGTTTACCCACACCGGTGACCTCCAGCATGTCTGGTGGGAGGTGGGAGCTGGGAAGCATGTGCACACTGTAGCGATACTTTTCATACTCATCAGCTGGGCAGCAGCAGCCACTGCAGCAGCAAGTCCGGCAGCGGCACAGCCGCGCAATGGCAAGAAAGAGGAGGAAAGCCGCAAAGATGCAGGAGACACAGGCAAGGGAAGCGATCAAGTAGATGTTTGTAGCGCTGAGCAGTGGTGGTGGCTCCCCACTGTCATCAAAGTCTGGCAGTGCTTGAGGCAGGGTGTCAGCCAGCAGGATGCCCACCGTCACAGTAGAGGAGAGTGGTGGATCCCCGTGGTCCCGCACCACCACAACCACCTTGTGCTTGAGGAAGTCAGTGGAGCGCATGGAGCGCGTGGTGCGCAGCTCACCAGAGTGCGGTGCCAAGTGGAACAGGGTGGAGTCAGAGGAATGGACCAGGTGATAGGAGAGCCAGGCATTCTGCGCATTGTCCTCATCGTCCGCCACGACTTTGGTCACCAGGTAGTCCTCATCAGCCAGGCGGGGCACAATTTCCACAGCTATTGAGCCATTCTGGCTGGTGGGATACAGGATGGCTGGGGCATTGTCATTCTGGTCTGAGATGTAAACATTCACAGTAATGGCAGCACTCAAGGCTGGTGACCCATTGTCCTTGGCTTCCACTTGGAAATAGAAGCTCCTAAGCTGCTCAAAGTCAAAGGCACATTTTGCATAGATGCTCCCGTTGGCCAAGCTCACAGACAAAAGGTTGGCCAGGGCACTGCCCGCAACTGTGGAATTCCTGAGCATGTAAGAGACCCGTCCGTTCTCCCCTATATCAGGGTCAGATGCCGAGACCTGGTAGAGAAAAGCACCGAGTGGATTGTTCTCCTCCACAAACACATCAAATGTATCAGCGCTGAAGGCAGGGGGGTTATCATTCACATCAGAAATCTGCACCCAAAGGGTCTTCTGAGTGGTGATGGGTGGAGACCCCAAGTCTGTGGCAGTAACTGTGATGTTGTACGCACTGATCAGCTCTCGGTCCAGAAGCCCACTGGTGACCAGGCTGTAGTAGTTTTCAAGGGAAGGCTTTAACTGGAAGGGAAGGTTATCGGGGATCTGGCAGGTTACTTTCCCATTCTCCCCAGGGTCCTTATCCTTAATACTCAGCAGAGCTATCACTGTGCCAGGAACAGCATCCTCAGGAACGGGACTGGAAAGGGATGTAATTGTTACCTCTGGGCCATGATTGTTCACATCAGTGATTTCCACCAGCAGCTTAGCTGTGCTGGACATGCCAAATGCCCCGTTATCCCTTGCCTCAATCAGCATCTCGAGGAGAGGTCTCTGAACAGCTAGAACACCATTGATTGTCACCTCCCCAGTGTGGGGGTGAATTAAGAACATTCCCTGTAGATCAGCAGAAGTACTATTGCTAAAAGAATACCTGACCTCTCCATTTGGACCTTCATCCAAGTCCGTGGCGTGCACCTGCACTACCAAAGTGCCACTGGGGGAGTTTTCCAAGATACTCGCCCTGTAGACCGAGTGCTCAAATTCTGGTGCATTGTCATTGGTATCCAGCACAGTCACAATGACCGGGACATCACAGGACTTTGGAGGATCCCCACCATCTTTGGCTGTAAGGACAAGTCTGTGAGCGGCTTGCTGCTCCCTGTCTAAGGCTTTCTTCAGCACCAGTTCGGGATATTCACTCCCATCCCCGCGTGTCTGCATTTCCAAATGGAAATGCTCATCAGGGCTCAGAGTGTAATTCTGGACACTGTTGGTACCTTCATCAAGATCTTGGGCATTGGGGAGTGTAAACCGTGCCCCAGGTGCCAGGAACTCAGGCACATTTATATGATATTCACTTAAGGGAAAGCTGGGGGAATTATCATTTATGTCCAAGACTTTAAATTCCATCCTATAAAGCTCTAGAGGGTTTTCTAACACGAGTTCATAATTCAGAAGACAGGCAGACTTTAATTCACAAAGCTGCTCTCTGTCTATGGGCTCGTTAACAGACAAAGCCCCCGTGCTTGCATTTATATTAAAATATTGCTTACTTGAACTGGTGATCATGCGAAATTTCCGAGCCGAAAGTGTAGCTGCATCTATTCCTAAATCCTTCGCTACGTTCCCAACAGACGCTCCGCGCTCCGTTCCCTCGGCGATGGAATACACTACTTGCCCGTTCGCGGTGCAGCAAATAAGGCAGAAGACCATTAAATAGACCCGCATTCTTCCTCCCCTGGCTCAGCTCCCCGCAGACCGGCTCAGCAGGGACATAATCCAGCGAACCCCCAAAGTTCCCAGAGCCAAGCGAACGGGCACCGGGCGCACCGGCGGCCGGGCGAGAAGTTCGCTGCAGGCGCGGGAGGCGCCCCGGCACCACGGCGGCGGCTCCCCCCGACCCCCGCGCTGCCGGCTGCCGTGCGGGGAGAGGCGGCAGCTCCGCGCCGCTCCGCTCGCCGGGACGGCACGGCGGGACCGGCGCCACCCAGAGGCCGCGGCGCCACCTGCGCCACCGGGGGAGGCGGCTGCGCTCCCCCCGCCGCTGCACCCCCCCCCCCTTTTTTTTTTTTTTCCCCCTTTAACCCCCCGACGGAGATCCGGGAGGGCTCCGGGCCCCCGGGTCCGCGGCATGGATGCGTTTCCCTGAATGGGAGATGCAGAGCGGCCCCCCCTTGCCTCCCCCCTCTGCTCCTTGCAGGGGGGCAGCGGGAGGATGCGCTGCCGCCCGCTGTCGGAGGAGCGCAGGGGAAGGAGAAACGCGGATGAGAAGTGACAGGCATCGGCTAAAACATGGGGCAGCAGAGTCCAGGCAGGCTCCGGCTGAGCACAACATTTCCCGGAGGGGTTTTAAGAGCGCAATTAAAGGAGGCAGTCGACTCTACCCCTCTTAAACTTTTAAAAAAAAAGAGGAAAAAAAAGAAAAAAAGAAAAAGCCTCTTTCCTGCTTCGCCTTCTGGACAAGGTAAATTAACACAGATTATTGGAGAGACAAATCTCTCCTCTGACGGTCCCCAGCCGGATCACCCACAGCCCCAGGCGAGCTCCCACCCAGCCCGCCAAAGCAGGATGGGGATGGCTCGGGTGGGAAAGGAAAGTGAGAGGCTGCAGCAGTCAAATTACTTGTAGAGAAGTAAATATCGGTGCCAGAGAGGTCTTGCATTTAGGACATGTCCAAGAAGTGTGGGGAGAGACGAGCTGATACAGCACAGAGACAGCAGATCACAGCGGGGGGAGGAAGCGCAGTGCTCTGCTCCCCGACTTTCTGTACCCAGGGCGCAATTACCAACTACTCTCTAAGCAGGTGGGAGAGGGCAGAAAGCATTTCAAAATACCCTCCTGGAAAACCTTCCTGGAATCTGGTTCCTTCAGCAGCAGACGGGCCTCAAGCCCTGAGAACCCCTCCAGTCTCCTCCGTTTCCAGCTTCCTTCTGCGAGAGCTTATTATCATGAGAACCTGATCGATCAAAAGCAAGAGGCTACAAATGTGCAGCAAGAACAGATCTTAACCCTTCCTGTGTTCATTGTGTTTCTTTACGCAGATGAGAATTTCCGGGCAAGTGAAAAAGAACATTTCAATTATACATGGTATCTGGGCCTTTTAAAATAGGAGAAAATCGGGAGCGTGGCCAAAAATTGTACATTAAATTAAAAAATCGATACATCTGTTTACATCCTCACAACTCAGCAAAACCTCCCAGTGAGGTTCCAATCCTGCCCGCACTGGAGCAAGCCTTGGTCAGCCCCAGCACAAGTATCTGCAGATATTATGATTTTTTAACTCCAGACACCCCTAGCAGTACCTTAATGTTGCATTTTTACTTCTACTGCGTTGACGCTACAGCACCCATTAGAGCAGCAGGGGGTGGGATGGGGGGGGAGCAGGAGCTGCAGAGCTGGTGTGCATCCACCTCAGTTCACACACTCGGTAAATTTGTTCAAGGGACCGTTGCACACACTACACAATGTAAGTACTTACACTGTTTACCTTGTTTGTTCTTTTTTTCTTGATTGCTAACTGCAGAAATCCCCAATTCCCACCTAGGCACCACAAAATTGTCACCCACACTCCCCCCACCCCAAATGTGCCCCAAGACTCCTCTTCTGCCAAGATATGAAGTCATCTACAGCTGCTAGTTTTACTGCTCTATAGTGTCGCACAGCCGTTACAAACACCCCGAACCCATGCAAGAACACCTACTAAAGGCACAGGAAAGACTCATACATTTTCCTCAGCATCGGCCTGCAGCAAAGACCAACCCATCCCTCCGGGAAGGCTCGGGCAGCCGGGTGTCAGTGCCCCAGGTGCACACGCAGGTAAAACACACGGCCTCTACATACCCGCCTGTGATGGGGTTTGCAATGAAGAAGCCCAAGAATTTTGGGTCCCAGATCCTCCTGTTAGACAGATAAACCCACTCAAAGGCAGATTTTCTTTAAGTCTTAACATTGGAGTAACAAGCTATGGTTATGCTTACCGGTGCCTGAAACACCAACGGTGCCAGCAGAAACCGATTTAATGAACAACGGCCAAAATCAGTCAAAGCAATTGTATGTTTGCCTCTCTCCCAGACGTACTTACCTTTTGAGAACCACCTGGCAGCCTACACCGATTTTGTCTTTAATTCACTCATTTATCATCGAAATAAAGAGATGGAACAGAATGCTGAAGAAGTTAATTCTGTAGCGTTGCCTACTGCTTTTTTTAGAGGGCTCTGAGGGAACCTGCCTTTGATTCTCTTTCTTTTTAACATGTTTAAACCTTACCACCCTGCTTTGGTATTTTGGCATCCCTTATCCTACTTCCACACTCAGCTGTGGACAGTGACGTCCCCAACAGCCAGGTGGTTTCACCCACCGGAACACGCGTGTTGCTGACACCATCTCCACCCAGCTCCTACCGCACTGCCTTCCCAGTCCAGCCTGGATGAGCATGCGATCCAGACACCGCTCAGATAGACAGCTCCGGGCCACAGCCAAAATCTAGTGCTTAGTAATATTAAATATCCAGGGCCAGTTACACCACAGCCACTCCTGCCGTGAAGGGAGTAACACCGTCGTGGCATGGGGCAGAATCCAGCCTTGCCCTTTGTGCGAAGCCAGGGCCCCAGGCCCGTTCCTCCCTGCCTGTTGGTGCTCTCTCCAGATGCCCCGGGGGGTCTCAAGGATGCCTTCACACTCACTTTCTCCACTCTCACTCTTTTGTTTGGCCGCCGTTCCACCTAATCCTTTTCAGGGCCTCCCATCTCAAAGGTCTCCTCTCCATCTCAATTACCCTAATTACGTTATTTGCACATCACCTTTAATGCAGACACTTCCCTTGGTATCACAGAGGATAAAGGAGCCACTGGTTAACACCCACACGCCCCGGCTTTGATCTCACGTTTACCTGCAATTTGTCATCTCCGAACCGTTCCCTATTCCCTTCCCTTGGCTTGACCCATTCTTAAAGCCGGTTTGACTCGAGTCGCCGAGGAATTCAACTTCTTGCGATCCCGAGGGCATGGTCCGGGACCTCTGCGGTCTCCCTCACGGCTGCACAGCCCCTCCCATCGCGCCCCGCTCCCCGAGCGCCTCCTCCGCCCGGCGGGCGGTTGCAGTACGGCGCTTGCACCGCCTCAGAGCCTCGAGCAGCCCTTACGTTCTCTTGCTCCCGCCCCGTCTTATATTTTCAACCAATCATCCCCTTTTCCAGCAGTAAGACGTCATCAGTCCAGCCGTGCACGTTGTGCTCGGAACAATGGTAGCGGCCAGAAGAAATTGTTACGGGAGCAAAGGCAAAAAAATTAACGGTGAAGAGTAAAACCGCGTTACCTCGAGGCTGCGGAGCTCACGGCCGCACCACTCCTGTTTAGACATCATCATCTACGTCAGCGATGATTTTAAGGCGCCGTTTCCGTGGGCAATGCGTCAGAGGGGGTGCAGCAGTGCCTTCGGCGGGGGCTTGCAGGACACGACCCTCCCGGTATTGAGGCTCGGGGAAAATCCCGGGGGTGCCCTCCGGTACCGAGGATAAATTAGGACACGGCGCTTCAGCGGGAGCCAGCAGAAGGGGCTGAACCCTTCGGGGGAGCAGACGGAGCGACAGCCCCGCGGTTTCTCCTCCGACGGGAAGGGATGAGCTCCCCGCGCCGGCAGCTGCCCCCGGGCCGACCGGCAGCCCCAGCCCTCATCCCCCCGCCCCGGAGAGGAGCACATGAGAAGTTCATTCGCTGACGGCAGCCCGGCAGCGAACAGCGTCTGCCCGCGCAGCGAGGGAGAGCCCGAAGCAGGAGCTTCTCCTCCGACCGAGCCCAAGCCGCCAGCGCGGAGCCGCCGACGGAGGCGCAGGGACCCCGCTTCGCGCGTGGGCCGGAAGGGGTGACACCCCCAGCGACCCCAAACACCCGGCTCGTCCCGCTCGGGACGCGGCGTGGCAGGCAGCCCCCGCTGTCCCCCGTGGGAGCCTCCCCCCGCCGCGGGCTCGCTCTCAGCCCCGCGCCTCCCCCGGCGAAAGGAGCGGGCAGAGCAGCTCTGCTGCTGCCCGCAGCGCCGGGCGGATCCGCTCGTGTTCCCGCAGCTCCGAGCCCCCCCGCTCCGCGGCGGTGCCTGCTGGCGAGCGGACAGCGATGTCAGGATGCCCCTTCACCAAGCCACGGGAGCTCGGACCTACTACGTGGGGACAGGGGGAGCGGAGACGATTAAAAGGAGCCAGGGTGAACAATCTCGTAAGCAGGGGATTTCTAGATTTCGCCGAACCCCACGGATGTCCTCATGACCCACACCAAGCCACAGAAACAACGGAGTCACAACGTGCTGTGTGCTACGCCGTCGGCAAGAACTCGCCTCTTAAACGCGAGGGCGGAGACTGCTCTGTTTGGAGTTAGAGGCCACCGGGCTCGGCGGGAGATGCCGGGGGGGCACCAGCGACAGTGGGTACGGGGGACCGGTCCCTGTCGTGCGGCAGAGCAGCTCCGAGCCAAGCACCCGGACATCTCTCACAACCCCTCCGGCAGCCCTGCCGGCTGTTTTCCCACCTATAAAATCCCCGATTCTGAGGCTGCAAAACAGCCTCCGGCCGCCAGGGCGCTGCAGCCGCGGCTCGGCCGCCCCCCCGCCCACGGATGCGCTCCACGGCGCAGCCTCAGCTGCCGGCGTTGCGCTGTGCCCGGTAACATCGCTGCTACTCGGCATCATCCTCCAAAACAACGCGAGGCGGGAACGAGAGCCTGGGCTCGCAGCGCCTGACAGCCCTGCGCGAAATTATCTTTTATTCAAGACACTGATTGGATATTCTGGCGCCTTCCGTTAACGAGCCCTGCCCAGACTATGCTACGAACTGAAAGCAGCCACGAGCTCGGTTTCTGAAATTAAGACCGCTTTATGTTTCTAAAAAGAAATACCGACATATTTCCTGACAGCGTACGTCTACACTGAATCCCGTTCCGATCTTCAATTCCTTGCTCCAGTCAGAGAAACCGAACGGAAGCCAAAGCCTCCCCCTCCCCAAACGATCGGCATTGAGAGGCTCATCGCCCAAGGAAACGAGTTGCTTCCCACATCTGTGCACAAGTGCTGTGGTTTTCCATCCTCCTCTGCAGAATTAAACCTTCCTATAAACTTCACCAGAAGGTTCTCCTCCAGCAGATCACGGTTTGCTATTCCTGCCTTCTATCACATCCATGCGATTTAAGGAAAACAAGCGACAGCTCTGCAGCTCTGGGATAAACACAAGCGACGGTAGCTGACGCACACTGAAGAGGCGATGACCAACTCCACCAGCTATCGGACATGATCAAAGGAGACTTGGAACGCAATCCCCAGCCAATACACAAAGAACTCAAACGTAAAGCCCTTACTAAAGGATCTAACATGGATGCAGGAAGGAAGGAGAAATTCCTGGGACACGCCCTCATCTTCCTACGGATCAGCGGGAGAGAGCCCTCTCCGATTTTTTTAAAGACCGACACGAAGTTTTCAACTTTCTTTACTGGATTTCGGTACCCCTGTAAGCACCGTTCTTGGCAATTCGGAACCAAAGATCCGCGATTTTTTTTTTTTTTTTTCTTCCAGTCCACGTCCTTCGTGTAAGACACTTCTGTTAGTACAAGAGCCAATAAAACGCACGTTCTCAAACGCGCCGCGTTACGGTCACCGCTTTGCCACAACCCCCGATACTTATCCAAGCGCGTCCTTGGCGAATGGAACGCCCAATACGAAGAGGATTGGTATGAAAGCACTGCTCGTTCTTGCCACCCCAGCAGCCCTACAGACTGCGGGTTTTACCTGTCAAAATGAGATATGAGAGATCTTCGCATTTCCCTGTAGAAGCTGTATCCAATCTGGAATATCGAACAAGGAACTAAAGGGGCGCTAATGGGTTTACAAGAGTACTTTGTGAAGCCAACTGCAGCTGGAATGTGATAACAGCTCTGAGAAAACAGAACATCCTTGAGGAGGATCCAGGTTAAAGTACTAACATTGTGGTTTAGGTCACAGGAGATAAGAAACTAACAGTGTGGGGAATGTATATCATTAGAGAAAAAAAAAACAAGGAGAGATTTGTAGTAAATTGCCTTGGAAGGCATGTAGGGGACAAAACGTCTAGCATTTTGTCGATATGAGGATAGCCAGGGATGGGAACCATGAGATACGGAGGGAAAAGGGGAATGTTTCAAGGATGGGGAGCTGGCAGGTACGGGCTGTGTTGTTCTGGCAGCAGAATAAGGGGTGTAAAAGCCGAAGTTCACCAAAAGGACAAGGTGAAGAAGAGGAGTGGATGAAGTAAACGACCCCTGAAGACCACTTACTCAAATCACTGAGCATGTGCAACTGGGAGGAGAATATGTAAATGATTTCCGGGAATTCATTTACCTATCCCTGCCTTTTCTGAGGAATGTAATGAATATGTATGTCAAATTAGTATATAAACTATACGATTAACCCTGTGCGGCGCGCACGTTAGGAGGGGCGATCCCCTGTCCGCCCGGCGCCGCAATGAATACCTGCTTAATGGTCACCAAGGCTATTGAGTCCTGATTTCGGCTTTTCACGGCTTCCGAACACAAAATATGATCCTGACCTCTCATCTCAAAGAGTCGATTCAGAGCCTTAACGTCTCAGAGCCGGTTCAGCGCCGTTAATGCACGGCCAGCACCGGCTGCTGCTGTAACAGCGATAACACCACCCGGTAAGTAAGCACTCACTCTTCACACAGACAAATCAACGTGGAAACCAGTATCGAAAACTTCTTCCTTGCTGAACTTGTGTTTCCCAACTTCCTCTGCTCCACTGCTGGGACAACCACAAGTTTTTAACCTACCAGCTCTAGACAACTCACTATGGCACACAGAATTCCTCCCTTCTCCCTTAACCACTCTTCCTCCCTCTCTCGACTCCCACCAACTCAGCAATTCGCGACTCTACTTTCCCCACCGCGCTACTGGGGAAGCGCCACGACGCTACGGGGAGCCCGGGCTCAGGTCGTGGGGAGGGGCCCAGCGAGGCCAGGGGGCACCTCCAACCGTTCCCCACTTTCTTATAAAGCATCCTGCGTCGCACGCCATTTTCCCCCACGTTTTCACCGGGCTTCCACAGTCAGAACAGGACTCCCGACGCCCACCAGCGGGTTTTTTCCTCTCACTCCACCCCGTAACTACCACTTCATGTATTTCAGCTCTTTAAGGGGGGCGAAACCCATCAACCAGCGATCTTCTTAATCAGTAAAAACCCGAACCATCCTTGGCGCACATGAACACAAGATTCATCAAACCAGGTGTAACCACACTTGTTTTCAAAGATAATTAGTACCCTAATTACACTCACGCCGAGGCAGCTACCAAACTCCTGTGCACCTCCAGGGTGTTGTCACACGTTAAATGACCCTACAAAAGGGAAATAAAAATCCGGTAACAGCTAGTACTGACATTTGACACCAAGTAGCGCGGAAAAAGGAAAAAAGAAAATGTACCATGGAAATTTTGCGAGGCGCTCAGGAGGTCAAACTCTGAAATCTCAAAAGGCAAAGGCGCGTGACTAATGCAGATCACTACGGCTACATCCAACAGCAATACCTGATGAGGACTTGCACTGTAAAATTATTACCACAAAAAAGGCCTTTCCATACACAGATGATCCATTAAATGAGACAACTTAAATAAACGACCTAAAACAGAAAAAATATGAAAAAAACCCAAAACAATTCCGAATGCACTTACCACGCCTGAAGTAAGTGGGGAGAGAGACGGACCCGTCCCAGCGGAACCGTTTTCTGCCGCGGGGCCGGGCGGCGGCGGCGGGAAGTTGGGGCTGAAAACCATCAGGTCGCTCTTGCCCGCGCCCTCCGCCACGCACAGGCTCCGGCTCTGGCGCTGCGAGTACGACCAGCTCCCCACTTCGCTGGCGCACACCAGCGTCGCCGGCCCGGGCCCCGACAGCACGGCCGCCCGCGGCGCCCACCGCCACGCCCCGTACAGCACCACCGCCAGCAGGAACAGGCTCGACCGCGCCACGACAACGACGCCCCCGCCGCGCCGCCCTCCGCCGGCCGCAGCCCCGCTCCCGCTCCCGCTCCCGACGAGGACGAGGACGCGGCCGCGGCCGCCAGCGCCGCCTCGGCGCCCTCCACCAGCGACACGCTCAGCGTGGGCCTGCTCACGACCCGCCGCCACAGCCCCACGCCCCGGGCCGCCCCTCCACCCCCCCTCGCCGCTGTACAGCCCCACGGGAACGAAGGCCCTTCCCCCGCGGCTCCCACAGCTCGTAGCGCAGCCACGCGTTGTAGCCCGAGTCCGCGTCCACCGCGCGGACCTCGAACTGCAGCACCTGCACCTCCTCGTAGTCCAAGGGCTGCAGCGCCCACAGGCGCCCGCTCTCCGCGTCCACCGACACGTAGCTCGACGCCGCCCGCCCCGACGCCCCCGCCCTCCCCCCCCCCGGCCAACCGGTTCACCGGCCCCCCCGCCCGCCCCGCCCGCCCTCCACCTCGTCTCCGACACCCGCTCCCGGCCCCCACCACCAGTCGAACGAGCCCGCGAACGTCGCCACCAGACCGAACGGCGACGCCGGCCACACCGCGCACCGCACCCGCCCGTTCGCCCCCGAGTCCCGGTCCCACACGCTCAGCACCGCCACCACCGTCCCCACCGCCGCGTCCTCCGGCACCGGCACCGACAGCGACGTCACCCGCACCTCCGGCGCGTTGTCGTTCACGTCCAACACCTCCACCACCACCTTGCAGTGACCCGACAGCGGGGGGGAACCTTTGTCTGTTGCTTCGATTGCAATCTCGTAAGTGTCCATTTCTTCGTAGTCTAAATTTCCTTGAAGTCTGATTTCTCCTTTGTTTTCGTCGATTGCGAACATTTCTTTTACTTGAGCACCGACGCGCCTACTAAATAAATATACGATATCACTATTGACCCCTTCGTCCAAATCAGTGGCACTGAGCTTGATTAACAGAGTCCCCCGCTCTGAACCCTCTAAGACTTTTACTTTATACACCGACTGGTTGAACTGGGGCGCGTTGTCGTTCGCGTCCAGCACCGCGATCACCAGCTCCATCGTGCCCGTCAGCGACGGACGGCCCCCGTCACTCGCCGACACCAACAAACGGTGCACAGGCACCGACTCACGGTCCAGGGGTTTCTCGAGCACCAGGAAATAAGGACTCGTCCTCGTCCTCTGTTTTTTGCAAATCCAGACGGAAATGCTCGCTGGGGCTGAGGGTGTAGGAGAGCTGCGCGTTGGCTCCGATATCCGCATCCGACGCGCCCTCCAGCGGGAACCGAGACCCCGGCAGCGACAGGTTCCGCGACTGTAAAGGCTTCTTCGTCCACGGGGCCGCGGCCGCGTCCCGCCGGGCCTCGCCCCCGTGGAAGGGCCCCCCCCGGGGGGGTTCCCCCCCCGGCCCCCCCCGCACCGCCGCGCCCCGCCGCCCAGTCCCGGCCTTGGCTTCCTCCGGCACCGAGTACCGCACCTGCCCGCCCACCAGCGCCCACGCCACCTGCAGCACCAGCACCCGCACCGCGGGCCCGCGCCACGGGCCCATCGCCGACCACCGGACCCGCACCGGCCCCGCACGCCTCCCCGACGCCCGCCGGACGCCCGCCTTAAGGGCTCCCCGGTAGGCGCCGGGCGCTGCTCCGTGCTCCGCCGCCCGGCCCGGCCCAGCCCGCCGCATCCTGCCTCCCGCCGCCGCCGCCCGCTGACAGCAGCCGTGACAGCGGCTCGGGGAGGAGCCACCGCCCTCATGCGGGCTCCCGGCACCTTCGCGGCCAACAGCGGCACCTGGTGTCCGACCGCGGCTCCTTCTGCCAGCACCCGCCTCCTGCCGCCCTCCCGTGTCCCGCAGCGGCGCTCCGCTCCAGGAAGGACGGGCCGTGGCTCGCCGCTCGGCCGATGAGCTCCGTGCTTTCCCTTCAGAACGTTACCCTTCTTCAAAGCGATCACAGATGCTTCTCTTCTCTCTTTTCTCTCCTCTCCTCTCTCCTCTCTTTTCTCTCCTCTCCTCTTCTCTCTTTTCTCTCCTCTCCTCTTCTCTCTTTTCTCTCCTCTCCTCTTCTCTCCCCTCTCCTCTCCTCTTTCTCTTTTCTCTCCTCTCCTCTTCTCTCCTCTCCTCTCTCCCTCTCCTCTCTTCTCTCTTTTCTCTCCTCTCCTCTCTTTCCTCTCCTCTCCTCTCTTTCCTCTCCTCTCCTCTCTTTCCTCTCCTCTCCTCTCTTTCCTCTCCTCTCCTCTCTTTTCTCTCCTCTCTTCTTTTCTCTCCTTTTCTCTCCTTTTCTCTTTTCTCTTCTCTGTCCTCTCTTCTCTTCTGTTCTCTTCTGCCCTCTTCTGTCCTCTCCTCTTTTTTCTTCTTTTTTTCTTCTCTCTTTTTTCTTCTCTCTTTTTTCTTCTCTCTTTTTTCTGCTCTCTTTTTTCTGCTCTCTTTTTTCTGCTCTCTTCTCCCTAAAACACTCTGATTGATATATACTTGCCAAAATGTTTCCTAAATGCCCACATTGACCCAGGAATTACATCTGGGAAGGTCTTCGCTGAAAAGAACCTAGCCCACTTCTGATCTCCTGACTTTGCCTTCCCTACACGTTGTTGAGGTGGCGTAACTCTGTTTCCTCATTTATTTCTTTCTTTGCAAGAAAGTTCAGCTCTTCCCTCTACAGAAGACTGTATCCTTGATCTTCCATCTATGGAAAGTACTCAGGTCTCCGGAAGAGAGAGATTCACATGGAATTTATTTGTGTCTAGTGCAGCAATGCTGAAAGTAAGCAGCAATTGCTTTCTTTTTCATGGCTTTGTGACAGTGATGTACCTGAGCAATCCCATGCACTTTCCTTGGTTTTCATACAGTAAATAACAGAGCAAGGATATCATATTCCAAATAATATCTGTCTGTCCATAACAGAATGGTTTTGCCTTCTGAAGGATAGGTCCAAACCTAAGAAACCAGCAATGCACATAAATTCCAAGGACTTTCACCTCCATCAGTCACTTCCCAACTCTGTACATCAGCCTAAACACACAGCACAAATCCTCTCGGATGGGTGAAGTGGCTCAGGGAACCTGAGCTCTCTACTAGTCTCAATGTGTCTCAGTAAAGCATTTCCTGTAGGTTTTATTCCCCACTTGCAGCTGTGCAAGGAATGACGAGTTCTTCCTTACCTTTTCAGGCAGGTAGGCACGCATGGTACCGTAAAACAATGTGCCCGTTACTGATGGAGATGAGCCACCGCAGGATACCGCAGTCATCCACACACTCCGTAACTGAAGACAACACAAAAGGGTCACACCACCACTCGACAAGTACAGTTCGTCTTACAACATGGTCCCCAGGCTCCCACCTCATCCGCTGACATAAACACAGCAGGGCCCCTTCTCTACACAACTATGGATGTTTGCTGCTACCCCGCCACCCAGGCCAGGCAGCAACATGCAACAAATTTCACACAATAGCGATTGGCTGGTTCTACCACAGAAGCGTCAGTGATGCAACAGGAGGTCAACACAAAATGAAGATACCAAATGCTAAAAAAAATCCAGGCAGGTCTGTAACAGGTCACCTGTGGCCATCCTAGCAGTTGCCTTGATTGATTTTGAGGCCTCCATTGTCAGGGCCGAGTTCAGGGATCGCTGTTCATGATTTCAGGGAAGCAGGGCTGGAAAAGCAAACAGGTTTTCTCAGCCTCTCAAATCTCTGCTGGAGCACCAGTGTTTCTGTATCCACTTTAAGGAGGCAGAAACAGAACTGAAACCTGAAGTCTCACAGCACTTGCTCAAGGTAAACGTCACCTGAAGAGACTACAAGACAGTGAACCACAGTGATGGCAAGGAGCACAAATTCTGAAATCAGTCAACACCATTTGGCAGTGTGGCTCTCGCTCACGGTTACCAACACATCTCCTGGGAAAGGCAAGCTAAGCCATGCTGCCTACTGGGGACTCAGGAGGTTCAGGTGTCATCCCAGCTCATATGCACATCATCATCATAAGGCGCACACACCCCACGACACAAAATAACAGTTTCTTTTAAAAAGTATTCTCAGGAAGGGGCAGGGGAAGAAAAGAGAGGAAATACAAAGCCTACCACCACAGGGTACCTGGAACTAGCAGAGCGGGCACCATTGCTGGGGTGCTTCTACAAATATATTTGCCCACCAAAACCAAATCATCTAGCAATGCACCTTGCTTAATATAGCACTATCGCTGCATGGGTTTCACACCTACCTTAGCCCGTGCTCTTCTGCTGTGAAGTACTTTGTATTAGAAAGTACATTTACATCATACTTGGAAAGGGGCAACATAAAATGCTTCTACTGTCTTTGCCACATCCATCGTAATTCTGTAGTGCTCCACAAACTAATACATGCCATGCAAGGTGAACAGGGAAGAACCTGGAGTACCAGCTGTGGTTCACCTTGAATGATCTCTGTTTCAGAAGAGAATCGAAAGGGAGGGCAGACTTCTCATTAAAAAAAGACTGGAAACCTGCACTTCGCAGCAGCCAAAAGCAAAAAGTTCACGAAAATTGCCCTACCTGCAAGGCAGGAAAACGAACACAAATTAGGACACTCCAAACAAAATGAACGAAGGCTGAAAGAGGCGCTTGGAGTTGTGATTACCTACACAGAAGGGATGCAAACCAGACCTGGTCACTTGAGCAAGATAACAAGGTCAAGGCTACAGTCGGGCAGAGATCTTTGCCATTTAACAGCTCATCAAGGGATCTCAAAAAGTCATGGAGAGTGATGCAACCAAGGTCACAGGAGATACTACCCAACGGAGCAGAGTTAAATACAGGTCTGCCGAGAACAACTGCAGAAGGAGCTGACGACCCTTAAGACCTAGGTGGGAAAACGGCACAATATTTTACATGCAGGACACCACAAAGCTGAGCAAATGAGACAATAAACGTGGCTTCAACAGAGACTGTATCTGATTCTGAAACAACCACTTCAGGTTCTGAATTAACATCTTTGGCACAGAGAAGACACTAATGTGGATGTATCAGCTCGGTCTCAGTGCCAATCCAAAAGCTAAGACTTAACGACACCAGGGAAGAAAACAAGGCATTTCATTAAGCTTTGCGGAAATATAAGGTTCACCAACACTCTGAATATTTTATGGAAGTCCTCCCCTTCTTAACATGGTAAGGAGAAGACCAATAGAAGGTTCAGAGAAGGCCAGCAAGATAACCAAAGATTTAGAGGGGCTTCTATTAGAGGAACGTTTCCTCATGTTAAAGAATAAAAGGCTGAAAGGCAATGTGACAGAGGTCTTCAAAGAAGAAATACCATGGAGAATGATGAGGCGCAAAGACATGAAACACTACACCAGACAGCACAACGAGAAAACCCATCCTACTTCAGCATGTACGCCTTTCAAGATGGGTTTGGATTGGGTATTCCAGCAAATCCTTTAAATCCCAATTTATGCTCTCGGTCCCCAGTCTCCTCTACAAAAAGATACGACGTACTAAAGAACAGCAGCCTACGCTATCACACCTCACCTAGAAATAGAAGAGTAAAGGATCACGTGCACATATGAGCACTGAGATCGTGAACATGAGAACACGGCTGCAGAATGGCTCCAAGCAATTCTGTGGCCCAGGAAGAGGAGCAAGTGAAATAAAAAACTACAGCACTGAAGATGCTTGCAGAGAAAGAAGACACAAAGAAAACTGCAGTCAGCAATCAGAGAGCAAGCAGCTGCCAAGCACCGCCCGCCAGCCCCGGGCGCTGAGCCCGCCTCCCCCCAGCGCCTGCCCAGGGGCCGGCCGGGACGGGGCGGGAAGGGGCCGCGGGGCAAGGGGCGAGAGGCGAGGAAGGGAGGGCCACTGACCGTGTCCAGCAGAGCGGGCGGCTCCGGCTGCGTCTCCTTCCCCCGGGCCGGGCGGAAAAGGTCGCTTTCCCCCCCCCCCCGCGCCGGCCGCCCGCGGCGCCCACCGCCACGCCCCGTACAGCACCACCGCCAGCAGGAACAGGCTCGACACCGCGCAGATGCCCCCACCTGCCACACGTTCGCCGACGACGCCACGACGAGACAACGCGCCCCCCCGGTCCCGCACCACGATCAGCAGCCGCTGCCGCGGGCCGTCCGCCTCCTCCAGCGCCCGCGCCGTGCTCACCTCGCCGCTGTACAGCCCCACGCGGAACGGGCCCTTCCCCCGCGGCTCCCACAGCTCGTAGCGCAGCCACGCGTTGTCGTTCTCGTCCACCACGAAGAGCTGCACCGTCGCGTTGCCGCACAGCGGCGGCCCCCCGCGTCCACCGCCCGCCCTCGTCAGCTCCGCGTCCACCGACACGTAGCTCGACGCCGCCCGCCCCCCACGCCCCCGCCCCCGCCCCGTACGCCCGTTGCCCGCCGTCCGGGTCCCGCGCCCCAGCCGCGCCCCCCCCCGCGTTGTTCTCCCGCGCCAGCACCGTGTACACGGCCTGCGCGAACGCCGGCGCGTTGTCGTTCACGTCCGACACCGGCACCCGCACCTCCGGCGCGTTGTCGTTCACGTCCAACACCTCCAGCTCCACGCTGCAGTGACCCGACAGCGGGGGAGTCCCCTTGTCTCTCGCTTCGATCTCGAGGTCATACGACTGAGCCTCCTCGAAATCCAGTTCTCGGGCAGTCCGTATCTCCCCCGTGTTACTGTCAAGGACGAACAAGTCCTGAACATCGGCAGAAAGCATACCGCTGAACGAATACTCTATCTCCCGATTAATTCCCTCGTCTTTGTCTGTCGCTGTTAGCTGGAGAAACACAGTTCCGGGGGCAGCGCTCTCCGGCAGCTGCACTTTAAACACCGACTGGTTGAACTGGGGCGCGTTGTCGTTCGCGTCCAGCACCGCGATCACCAGCTCCATCGTGCCCGTCAGCGACGGACGGCCCCCGTCACTCGCCGTCACCAACAAACGGTGCACAGGCACCGACTCACGGTCCAGGGGTTTCTTTAAGACGAGGACTAGGGACATTTTGGTTTCCTGTTTGGATTTCACTTCCAAACCGAAATGCTCGCTGGGGCTGAGGGTGTAGGAGAGCTGCGCGTTGGCTCCGATATCCGCATCCGACGCGCCCTCCAGCGGGAACCGAGACCCCGGCAGCGAATTCCGCGATGCTGAGGTTTCTGCGGGCGGCGGGGAAGAGCGGGGCGTTGTCGTTGATGTCGGTGACCTCCAGCTCCACGTGGAAGACGCGCAGCGGCCGCTCCACCAGCACCTCCAGGCGCAGGGCGCACGGCGCGCTCTTCCCGCACAGCTCCTCCCGGTCCAGCCGCGAGCTCACCACCAGCGCCCCGCTCGCCCCGCTCACCTCCACGCTCGCCCGCCGGCCCTGCGACACCAGCCGCAGCCGCCGCGCCTCCGCATCGCCCGCCTCCAGGCCCAGGTCCTGCGCCAGGCGGCCCACCACCGTCCCGGCCTTGGCTTCCTCCGGCACCGAGTACCGCACCTGCCCGCCCACCAGCGCCCACGCCACCTGCAGCACCAGCACCCGCACCGCGGGCCCGCGCCACGGGCCCATCGCCGACCACCGGACCCGCACCGGCCCCGCACGCCTCCCCGACGCCCGCCGGGCTCTCCCGGGCTCTCCTCGCCGCCCCGCGCCGCCCCCCCGCGCTCACAGCCGGGCTCTCCGCCGCACCGGGGCGGAGCCGCCTGGCCGCTCCGCCGCCGTTCCTCAGCCTGCAGCGACACCGTGTGCTGCTCCGCCGCCTCGCACGCTCCCGCCGCCGGACCCGCGCCGCCGCCGCCGCCTCTGCCCTCTCCTCCTGCCTCACGCCCCTTCTCCTCCTTCTCTCGTCGCCTCTCCTTCCTCCCCTCCCTCTCTCATTGCCCTTGCTCCCTGCCTCTTGCCTGACAGGGATTCCTTCCTTGCCTTCTGTGAACCAAGGCGGAGGCTCGTAGGGACCCACTCCCTTCAGCGCCCAGAGGGAACGGCGGGACGTGCTCCTCATCTCCTCCGTCACCTCTGCCTTCCTTCCCGCCTCGTCCTTCTTTCCCCCTTCCTTCCTTCCTTTTTACTTGCATTGAGTCCTTCCTTCCCTTTCTCCTGTCCTCCTCCGATTCTTCCTTCTGCACGGTAACGGTGGTGCTCCCTCGTCATCTCCTTTAGGGTTTCCTCCTTTTCTTCTCTTCTTTGTCATCTTCCTTCCTCCACTTCTCCCTTCCTCCACTTCTCCCGTTACTCCACTTCTGCCTTCCTCCACTTCTCCCTTCTTCTCCCCCACCTCCTTGCTGTGTACAGTGACAGCATCCATGCAGGCTAAACTCATACATCGTTTCTTACCTCCTTTCCCTCTAGTCCTTTGGTCTCGTTTGCTTTTCTCTCTTTTCTTCTTTCCTTCTCTGCTTTCTCCTCTTCCTCATTCTCCTCTCCTCCCACTCCTTCCCTCCCATTCTCTTCTTCTTCCCTCTTCACCTCTTCTTTCCTCTCCTTTACCAACAGCTCATCTATCGCACTACATCACATTCGCCATGCAGCATGGACGTTCCCTCTGCCAAGAGCTCCTTCCGCAACACTTTTCATGAAGCCTTGCACACCACCCCTGAGTACTAAGGATGCCGAGGTCCTCAACTCCATTCAGCATGTAGAGATAACATCCGTGCGTCCTGCTGATCTCGTCTTTTCTTTTTTTCCTTCTCTTCCTTTTCCTTTTCCTTCCTTTTTTTTTTTTTTTTTTTCCCCAATTCCTTTTTTTTTTTTTTTTTCTCCTTTCCTCTTTTTTCTCACCCCCTTTTCTGCTCCCGTCCTTGTCTCTTCCTTTTTTACCAAAGTATTTTCTACGTGCCTACACCACGCTTGACCCAAATCTCTGACATGCCCTTTCGCAAGAGCTCTCATTCATTTTGCCTTCTGCTTTCCATCCATCCCCTGCTTTCCTCCCACCTATGCAAGGTAACAGACTCCCCTTCCCCCCCCCCCCCCCTTGGAAAACCCACCCTTCAGCCCCGTCCTCTCAGAGACCCCACCAAATAACAGGCCCATACAGCAAAGAACAGCTCGTTGCGCTCTAAGACCTTCATGTCCTTTTTAGACTGAGGCACCCAAAACTGCACACAGTACTCAAGGTGCGGCCACACCACTGCGGTGTAGAGTGGGACAATCACCTCCCTCGACCAGCTAGCACTGCTGTGCTTGAGGCACCCCTGGACATGCTTGGCCCCTTTGGCTGCCAGGGCACACTGCTGACTCACCTTCAGCTTGCCATCCACCCAAACGCGCACATCTCTTTCCTACGGAGATGCTCTCCAGCCTCTCGTCCCACAATTTCAACATACAACCAGGATTACCCGTCCCAGGTGCACCCATTCCAGCTGCAGAATCCAGCACTTGCTCTTGGTACCTTTCATAGCCTTGGGAATTGCCCATCCCTCTGCTCTGTCCAGACCTCTCCCTAAGGCCACTCTACCCTCCAGGGAGGCCACACCTCCTCCTAAGTTACTGTCATCGCCAAACTTCCTTAATGTCCACTCAACTCCTGCATCCAGAGCATTTATGAAAACATTAATAAAGAGCACAGGCTCTAAAACCGAGCCCTGTGGAACCCCACAGGTGACTGGACACCAGCCTGAGGTAGCCCCCTTTCCTATAACTCTTTCACCCCAACCCCTCAGCCAATTGCTCACCCAAGGGATGAGGGACTTCTCTTACAACAAGGATTACGGCAGCTCTGTGCTGGATGTTTTACCCACAAGGTCACTCTCAGAGGCAGTATCAAAAGCTTTGCTGAAATCCAAACCCACCACATCCACTGGCTTCCCTTCCTCAACAAGATGGGTGACCTGCTCATCAAGTGAAGTTAAGGGAGTTAAACAGGACTACTCGCCCTGCCCCAAACCCGTGCTGGCTATGACAAGTGACTGCAGTCCCTCTCCACTGCTTTTCAGGAACTCCCAGAATAACCTTCCCCACCATTTCACCAGGCACTGAAGGGACACTCCCAGGCCTGTCATTACCAGGGTCGTCCTTCTTACCCTTCTCCAGTACTGGGACAACATTTGCCACCTGCCAATTGAACAGGACCTCTCCAGACTCCCAAGACCATTGAAAAATAACGGACACAACTCCCAGCACAACACTGGCCAGCACTTTCAGTACCCTGGCACAAACCCCACTGGCCTCATAGGCTCATGCGTCTCCACCTGGAGCAGCAAGTCTCAAACAACTTCACAGTTGGATGGGACTTCATGACCCTCCCAGTCCCCCTCTCTTCCAACACAACGCTCCAGGGGTCCCATTGCTCCTAAAGACAGAAGCAAAGGTGGCATTAAACCTCGCTGCTTTGTCTACGTCCCTATTTGTGGCATGGCCCACCTCATCAAGTAACGGACTGATGTTACCCCGGATCCTCCTGTTGCTGCTTACAGATTCAAAACAGCCCTTTTGGTTGTCCTCCACCGGGATGGCCAGCTTGAACTCAAACACAGGCCCAAGCCCCAGCAAATCAGACAGCTCTGCAAACAGGCTCCAAAGAGTCCAGACAACGCAGGGGAGTCTCTCCTTCAGGAACTCAAACCCACCACACCCCAGCACAACCATCCTCCACAAAGGCTGAACAAGCACGTGGCAACCACAGCTCCTCAGAACTCTACATATGCCTCGAGGAAGAGCTCTTCTTCCTGACTCATTTTCACCTGCACGCGGAGTGGCAAGCGCTTGCTTCCCTTTTCAGGCAGGCACGCAATGCCAGGACGACACAGCACGAACCTTGGTACCCAGGAGCACTAGTCCCCGTGGAATACCTCTCCTTCGTCAGCATGAGCCGGCTGTCACACAGCCAAATAGAAGGCAGCATGGACTTTTCACTGAGAACATCCCCCGGACACCCAACACATCCACTCCACAAAACACATTGGGCACCCATGACCCTTGCTGCCACCTTCTCACCCTGTGCCTGGAAGCAGCAGGAAAGGAATGAGAGCAGGCAGAGGTGCTTTGCTGCTCCAAACCTACAGGCATTTCAATCCAGGCAACAGTCGGTTGGTCCAACGTAAAGATGCCAAGGCTGATCAGGAACAAACCTCCATCTCTCTCTCCAATGCACCCACTGCAGCTGCGACTGACCTACCTGCAGCACCATGGGTTGCTCCTTCAGAAAAGAAATAGTTTAGAGGATGGGAATTGTTGTCAAAGGACATTTTCCCTTGACGTTACCAGAGATTTCTGGGGATGCTGGACAGAAATACATGAGCCATGCTCTGCAAAACCTGCTCAGCAGAGTGCAAAAGCCATCCCACACACTGATGGCAAATCACCCAAGCGTCTGCCACCTGGCACCTGCCAACATTCACCAGGCTGCATCTCATCCACTCTTACCAACACATTGCCAATCTCAGAGAAAAATCTGCAACAGTAAAATGGGTGGTTTTGGTGAGAGGAGAGAAGAAAACCAAAGGGCCCCATTCTGATCCACTGAACCGCAAGGTTGGCCAACATCCTGAAGACAGAGAGCGCTCCTTCCCCTCCCTAGCAAGACTAAGAGCACAGAGAAGACCAAGGAAGGTTCAGAGAAGGATCCCAGCATGAGGCAAATTTCAAAACGCTTCTGCTTCACCAACACCATTCCACATCAAACCCAAGGGATTAAAGGCGCGTATGGCAGGTATCTTCACAAGCAGCAACACCACGGAGAACAACACGGTGCAAGGATATGCAGAACTTCTGGAGGTCCTGAGAGGATCCCGAGCAAGCAGCCCTGAGCATCAGGGCTCTTCTCAAGGCTTTCTACTGGCATCCTCTATCCTGTACCACGGGAAATGGAATCTCCACAGCTCTAGCAGATATTCTCCAGTCCTGCCCCAATAACCCAGACCGTTGTCTACCCAGCAGCTCCATTTCCACCTGGGAAGACTCTTCCCCGGTCACAGTCACCCTCCCCCAGGACACATGCCCAGGCCCAACTCAGTACCATGCGCAGGATGACTGCCAAAATATTCAGGCATTGCCCAGCTCTAAACCCCGCTCTGAGCAGGACTCAGGCCTTTGCACATCCTCACCTTCCCTCACGATTTGCACAAAGAATGTATGGAAGGCTGCAAAGCAACACAGCATCTGGCAGGCTCTTCCCAGCTGGGTGAACTTCACCCTGAATGTCTCTGCCTTTTCAGCAAGCTCAGCCTCAAACACCACAGAGCTGCACCTTACAGCTCTTAAGGATTTCCACAGCTCCGATCCCACTCCACACGGATTTCATCCTTGGACACCACACCAAATGCCAACTGGTAAGCACACTCATGATATCAACAGCTTGGGAGAATTTCTACAATACCAAAAGAGAGTGGGGATGCTCCGCAGCATCGGCGTGTACGTGTATGTAACCAACTGAGCAAAGCATGACAAGCGGACACAGCATTTCCACTGAGCCCAACGGAGCAAGTGCACAAGTAGGGGAAGACAAGAGCACAAACCTTACGCCCACCTCATCATGTGCCTAAGGAGCATCAAGGAACCATCGTGGAAACATGAATGGCTTTGGAAGCTGGTATGGATGCCCATCACTATGCAGGGACAACAGCCTGAAGCGCCACCCTCCCACAACACCTTGCCAGAACAGGAGCGAAAAGGTTCATCAGACACATTGCAGCAGCCCACATCTCACCCACACATGGCCTACTTCACACAGGCAGCAGCACAAGGGACTATTCCTGGGGCAAGATAGTCAGAACCTCAGAAGACATTTGTGGACATTTCAATGCCACACACCATCTCAAGATCAGGAAGGCCTCTAACGACAGACGCTTTGCAGCCTGAGAAGGATCCTGGGAAAGGACACTCCATGCCCATCCTGCCTCATGCTTTCCTCCCCACTCTCCAAATGGCATTCTCCCAATCTTCTCTTCTCTTCTACAGGGCGTAGGGTCTTCCCAAGGATTTCCAGGTCCCTCAGACAACTCTTCCCAATGACGAAGGTCACCCTTCCCATCACGACACGGACAGGCCCTACTCAGGGCCACTGCCACAGTCACCTCTGCCACATCCCACAGCTCCCTTTCCCACCTCAGGGCTCACTCCACCTTGTGCACACCCTTCCCAGCAATGACAGCACCAGAAAACTCATAATGATTGCATCACAGAAAAACCACAGACAGATGATATCATAGAGACCGTGTCCAGCAGACTCTTCTCTTGATAAAAGTGATGATCAAACAGCCCTAAATGGCACTGGCAGTGATTTCATGCTGGCAGAGAACGACTCAAACCTTGACCAGCACCCCAATGTATCAGATGATATTGATTGTGTAGGAGACTTCTGCTTTAGGGGGTTGTTATTGGGAAGGAGGGGGGGTTATTTGGGATGTTTTGTTTGCTTGTTCGTTGGGGGGGGGGGTTCTGAAAAGAAGGTTTCCAGGGCTTTTGTAAGTCTGTGGCTGATGATGCAACATCCTAACAGTTCAGCAGACGTCAGCCACAGCTGATTTCTTACTATGAGAAAGCCACCCAAACATTGACAAGCACAGCACTCTAATGGATGACATCTGAAGTGGAGAACAACTTGGGGATGGGGTTTTTTTGCTTGAAAAGGAGGTTTACGCAGACTCTTTAATAATGTCGCTGCTCATCCAAATATGACAATCATCTCAAGATCATCAAGAAAGACCAGTGCACATCATGATACCCTGAACTCCCAGTTCTCACCTTCCATCACGGCTCTTCCAGAGGAGAATCAAGAAGGAGGACAACACAGTTTGGGTCAAGAAATCACATCTGACAGAAGCACATTCAGCAGTCAGCCACAGAAATGGCAGGAGACAGCACCTGTGGGACTGCCACCACCACCATAGCCTGCGTGTCTTGCAGCGGGAGCCGACAGGAAAGACGCGGGGGGACTCTTGATCAGGGAGAGTAGTGATAGCTTTCTACTGGCATCCCCTAGCCCGCACCATGGCAAACGGCATCTCCACAGCTCAGCAGACATTCTCCAGTCCTGCCCCGATAACACAGACCATTGTCTACCCAGCAGCTCCATTTCCATCCGGGAAGGCTCTTCCCTGCTCACAGTCACCCTTCCCAGGACACGTGCCCAGGCCCTACTCGGTACCATGCGCAGGATCACGGCCAAAAACACTCAGGCATTGCTCAACCCCAACAACATGCCCTGCTCTAACCCCTGCTCTGAGCAGGACCCAGCAACATGAATGGCTGTGGAAGCTACTATAGATGCCCATCACTATGCAGGGACAACAGCCTGAAGTGCCACCCTCCCACAACACCTTGCCAGAACAGGAGCGAAAAGGTTCATCAGACACATTGCAGCAGCCCACATCTCACCCACACATGGCCTACTTCACACAGGCAGCAGCACAAGGGACTATTCCTGGGGCAAGATAGTCAGAACCTCAGAAGACATTTGTGGACACTTCAATACCACCCACCATCTCAAGGTCAGGAAGGCCTCCAGTGCCAGGCACCTTGGAGCCTGCAAAAGAATATTGAGCCAGGAACACTCCATGCTCATCCTGCCTCATGCTTTCCTCTACACATCCACCATTCCCCACTCTCCAACAGGCGTTCTCCCATTCTTCTCTTCTTACCACATGGCCCAGGGTCTTCCCTAGGATTTCCAGGTCCCTCAGACAACTCTTCCCAATGACCAACGTCACCCTTCCCATCAGGGCAGGGACAGGCCCTACTCCACAGGGGTAGGCCACTTCCACAGTCACCTCTGCCACATCCCACAGCCCCCTTTCCCACCCCAGGGCTCACTCCACCTTGTGCACACCCTTCCCAGCAATGACAGCACCAGAAAACTCATAATGATTGCATCACAAAAAAAACCCAGACAGATTTGATATCATAGAGACCGTGTCCAGCAGACTCTGATAAAGCTGATGTTGGAACAGCTCTAAATGACAATGGCAGTGATTTCATGCTGGCAGAGAATGACCCAAACCTTGACCAGCACCCCAATGTATCAGATGATATTGACTGTGCAGAAGAAATCGGGTTTGGGGGGTTGTTTTAGGAGGTGTCATTTGGGGTTTTTTGTTTGCTTGTTGGTTGGGATTTTTGTTGAAAAGAAGGTTTCCGGGGCTTTTGTAAGACTGTGGCTGATGATGCAAATATTGAAAGAACATCCTAACAGGCCAGCAGATGTCACACCGATGCTCTGGCCACAAACACAAGGCCACAACCGTTCCCATCAACCACAGCACCGAAAAAACCCTACGGATGGTATCACATCCCCTGTGCTGACCCTTCGTGTTGTCCAGCGATTCAGCTGTCTCGCATGGAAATGCTGCACACCTGGGAGCTCTGGTACTCCCCTCAAGTGTTACCCATCTCTCCGGAGAGATGCGCTCAGGACAGCTCTAATGGCAACGGGCATTGGTTTCCTCCTGCGAGAGAACACCCGGAATGCTGACAGGCACAGCACCGTAACCCAGGATATCCAACGCACAGGACCATTTCGGGGAACACAGGAGAAGCCCACAATGCCTTCCCCACAATGAAAGGACTCTGCTGGGCCAATAATAACTGTGGAGAAATCACACCCTGGGCAGGGAAAACCCTGCACTCCCGATTGCCACCTAAGGGCATCACCTCCCCTGCAGAGCAGGAGGAGAAGGAGGAGTTTTCGATAACAAACCAGAGCTGATACCAGCAGGGGCAGCAGTCAGCGGCGGCAAGGAGGCACTAAATAGTGCGGGGGGGGCGGGGCTGTCACCACCACGGCCTGCCTGTCCCGCACCCCTCCAGCACCCTCGCCTGCAAATGCTTTCCCTTTACTTCCCACCAAAGCCCGAGCCGCGGGGATCCGGCAAGGACGCCAGGGTGCCGGGAACGGCCTTAAGCCCCCGGCAAGCCCCCGCCGGCCCCGGGCGCTGAGCCCGCCTCCCCCCAGCGCCTGCCCAGGGGCCGGCCGGGAACGGGGCGGGAAGGGGCCGCGGGGCAAGGGGCGAGAGGCGAGGAAGGGAGGGCCACTGACCGTGTCCAGCAGAGCGGGCGGCTCCGGCTGCGTCTCCTTCGCCGCGGGGCCGGGCGGCGGCGGCGGGAAGTTGGGGCTGAAAACCATCAGGTCGCTCTTGCCCGCGCCCTCCGCCACGCACAGGCTCCGGCTCTGGCGCTGCGAGTACGACCAGCTCCCCACTTCGCTGGCGCACACCAGCGTCGCCGGCCCGGGCCCCGACAGCACGGCCGCCCGCGGCGCCCACCGCCACGCCCCGTACAGCACCACCGCCAGCAGGAACAGGCTCGACACCGCGCAGATGCCCACCACCAGCCACACGTTCAGCGTGGCCGTGGCCGAGCGCGCCGGCTCCCCGTGGTCCCGCACCACGATCAGCAGCCGCTGCCGCGGGCCGCCGCCTCCTCCAGCCCCCCGCCCCCCCCCCCCCCCACGCCGCCACCCCCGCCGCTCCGCCCGCCCCCCGCTTCTCCGCCCGCCCCGGTCCAGCGCCTCCCGCACCACCAGCGAGTACGAGCCCGCGAACGTCGCCACCAGACCGAACGGCACCGCACCCGCCCGTTCGCCCCCGAGTCCCGGTCCCACACGCTCAGCACCGCCACCACCGTCCCCACCGCCGCGTCCTCCGGCACCGGCACCGACAGCGACGTCACCCGCACCTCCGGCGCGTTGTCGTTCACGTCCAACACCTCCACCACCACCTTGCAGTGACCCGACAGCGGGGGCGTCCCCTTATCCGTCGATTCGATTTGTATCTCGTATGAACGGACCTCTTCGAAGTCCAGCGCGCCCCTGAGACGGATCTCCCCCGACTTCGGATTTAAAGTGAAAGGCTTTAATCCCCCTGGAGGAAAAATATTGCCGGCAGCGAACGTCATTTCGCCATTGCTTCCCTCGTCCGGATCCGTGGCGTCCACCCGCACGACCAGCGTCCCCTCCGCAGCGCTCTCCGGCAGCTGCACCTTATACACCGACTGGTTGAACTGGGGCGCGTTGTCGTTCGCGTCCAGCACCGCGATCACCAGCTCCATCGTGCCCGTCAGCGACGGACGGCCCCCGTCACTCGCCGACACCAACAAACGGTGCACAGGCACCGACTCACGGTCCAGGGGTTTCTCGAGCACCAGAAACAGGGATGCTCGGTATTCTTCACTCCGCTGCAAATCCAGGGAGAAATGCTCGCTGGGGCTGAGGGTGTAGGAGAGCTGCGCGTTGGCTCCGATATCCGCATCCGACGCGCCCTCCAGCGGGAACCGAGACCCGGGAGGGGAGTTCTCCGATAAACTGAGGTTTCTGCGGGCGGCGGGGAAGAGCGGGGCGTTGTCGTTGATGTCGGTGACCTCCAGCTCCACGTGGAAGACGCGCAGCGGCCGCTCCACCAGCACCTCCAGGCGCAGGGCGCACGGCGCGCTCTTCCCCCCCGCCGCCGCTGCTCCGCCGCCTCGCACGCTCCCCGCCGCCGGACCCGCGCCGCCGCCGCCGCCTCTGCCCTCTCCTCCTGCCTCACGCCCCTTCTCCTCCTTCTCTCGTCGCCTCTCCTTCCTCCCCTCCCTCTCTCATTGCCCTTGCTCCCTGCCTCTTGCCTGACAGGGATTCCTTCCTTGCCTTCTGTGAACCAAGGCGGAGGCTCGTAGGGACCCACTCCCTTCAGCGCCCAGAGGGAACGGCGGGACGTGCTCCTCATCTCCTCCGTCACCTCTGCCTTCCTTCCCGCTTCGTCCTTCTTTCCCCCTCCCTTCCTTCCTTTTTACTTGCATTGAGTCCTTCCTTCCCTTTCTCCTGTCCTCCTCCGATTCTTCCTTCTGCACGGTAACGGTGGTGCACCCTCGTCATCTCCTTTAGGGTTTCCTCCTTTTCTTCTCTTCTTTGTCATCTTCCTTCCTCCACTTCTTCCTTACTCCACTTCTCCCTTCCTCCACTTCTCCCGTTACTCCACTTCTCCCGTTACTCCACTTCTCCCTTCTTCTCCCTCACCTCCTTGCTGTGTACAGTGACAGCATCCTTGCACACCACCCCTGAGTACTAAGGATGCCGAGGTCCTCAACTCCATTCAGCATGTAGAGATAACATCCGTGCGTCCTGCTGATCTCGTCTATCGTCTCTTCCTTCCTTTTCCTTTTTATTTTCCTTCTTTCTTTCTCGTTCTTTTCCCTTTTTTATTTTGCATCTTTCCTTTTGTTTCCTTTCATCTTTTTTCTCTTTCCTCCTTCCTCTCCTTATCTTCCTTCTTACTTGCATAGATTCCTTCCTTCCCTTTCTCCTGTCCTCCTCCGATTCTTCCTTCTGCACGGTAACGGTGGTGCTCCCTCGTCATCTCCTTTGGGTTTTTTTTTCTCTTCTTTGTCATCTTCCTTCCTCCGTTTCTTCCTTTTTCCCTCCCTCCTTGCTATGTACAGTGACAGCATCCACGCAGGCCAGGTAACTCATTGATTGTTTCTTACCTCCTTTTCCTCTAGTGCTTTGCTCTGGTTTGCTTTTCTCTCTCTTGTGTCTTCCTTCCTTCTCTGCTTTCTCCTCTTCCTCCTTCTCCTCTCTTCCCACTCCTTCCCTCCCGTTCTCGTCTTCTTTCCTCTTCACCTCTTCTTTGCTCTCCTTTCCTCTTCACCTCTTCTTTGCTCTCCTTTACCAACAGCTTTTCTATCACACTACATCACATTCGCCATGCAGCCAAGAGCTCCTTCTGCTTCAGCCTCCAGTCCTCTCTAAGACCCCACCAAATAACAGGCCATCATACGGCAAAGAACTCTTTGCTCTCTGCTGCGCTCTAAGACTTTGATGTCCTTTTTACACTGAGGCACCCAAAACTGCACACAGTACTCGAGGTGGGGCTGCACCACTGCGCTGTAGAGTGGGACAATCACCTCCCTTGACTGGCTCGCGATGCTGTGCTTGAGGCACCCCTGGACACGCTTGGCCCCATTGCCTGCCAGGGCACACTGCTGACTCACCTTCAGCTTGCCATCCACCCAAACGCGCACATATCTTTCCCACGGCGCTGCTCTCCAGCCTCTCGTCCCACAATTTCAACATACAACCAGGATTACCCTGCCCCAGCTGCAGAATCCAGCACTTGCTCTTGGTACTTTTCATACCCTTGGGGCCCGTCCAGACCTCGAGGGAGGCCACAGCTCCTTCTAATTTAGTACAATCAGCAAACCTAATGTACATTTGTCTCCTGCATCCAGTCCCAACATAACATTGGCCAGCACTTTCAGTACCCTGGCACAAACCCCACTGGCCTCATAGGCTTATGCGTCTCCACCTAAAAACAACCACAGTTGGATGGGACTTCATGACCCTCCCAGTCCCCCTCTCTTCCAACACAAGGCTCCAGGGGTCCCAGGGCCCATCAGTGCTCTTAAAGACAGAAGCAAAGGTGGCATTAAACCTCGCTGCTTTGTCTACGTCCCTATTTGCGGCGTGGCCCACCTCATCAAGTAACGGACTGACGTTACCCCGGATCCTCCTGTTGCTGCTTACAGATTCAAAACAGCCCTTTTGGTTGTCCTCCACCGGGATGGCCAGCTTGAACTCAAACACAGGCCCAAGCCCCAGCAAATCAGACAGCTCTGCAAACAGGCTCCAAAGAGTCCAGACAACGCAGGGGAGTCTCTCCTTCGGGAACTCAAACCCATCGCAGCCCAGCACAACCATCCTCCACAAAGGCTGAAAAAGGACGCGGCAACCACAGCTCCTCAGAACTCTTCACACACCTCGAGGAAGAGCACTTCTTCCTGACTCATTTTCACCTGCACGCGGAGTGGCAAGCGCTTGCTTTCCCTTTTCAAGCAGGGACGCAACGCCAGGACAACACAGCACGAACCTTGGTACCCAGGAGCACTAGTCCCCGTGGAATACCTCTCCTTCGTCAGCATGAGCCGGCTGTCACACAGCCAAACAGAAGCCACCAGGGGAACACCATGGATTTTTCACTGAGAACATCCCCCGGACACCCAACACATCCAGTCCACAAAACACATTGGGCACCCACGATCCTTGCTGCCACCTTCTCACCCTGTGCCTGGAAGCAGCAGGAAAGGAATGAGAGCAGGCAGAGGTGCTTTGCTGCTCCAAACCTACAGGCATTTCAATCCAGGCAACAGTCGGTCGGTCCAACGTAAAGATGCCAAGGCTGATCAGGAACAAACCTCCATCTCTCTCTCCAATGCACCCACTGCAGCTGCGACTGACCTACCTGCAGCACCACGGGTTGCTCCTTCAGAAAAGAAATAGTTTAGAGGATGGGAATTGTTGTCAAAGGACATTTTCCCTTGACGTTACCAGAAATTTCTGGGGATGCTGGACAGAAATGCATGAGCCATGCTCTGCAAAACTTGCTCAGCAGAGTGCAAAAGCCATCCCACACACTGATGGCAAGTCACCCAAGCGTCTGCCACCTGGCACCTGCCAACATTCACCAGGCTGCATCTCATCCACTCTTACCAACACATTGCCAATCTCAGAGAAAAAAAAAACCAACAATAAGATGGGTGGTTTTGGTGAGAGGAGAGAAGAAAACCAAAGGGCCCCATTCTGATCCATTGAACTGCAAGGTTGGCCAACATCCTGAAGACAGAGAGCGCTCCTTCCCCTCCCTAGCAAGACTAAGAGCACAGAGAAGACCAAGGAAGGTTCAGAGAAGGATCCCAGCATGAGGCAAATTTCAAAACGCTTCTGCTTCACCAACACCATTCCACATCAAACCCAAGGGATTAAAGGCGCGTATGGCAGGTATCTTCACAAGCAGCAACACCACGGAGAACAACACGGTGCAAGGATATGCAGAACTTCTGGAGGTCCTGAGAGGATCCCGAGCAAGCAGCCCTGAGCATCAGGGCTCTTCTCAAGGCTTTCTACTGGCATCCTCTATCCTGTACCACGGGAAATGGAATCTCCACAGCTCTAGCAGATATTCTCCAGTCCTGCCCCAATAACCCAGACCGTTGTCTACCCAGCAGCTCCATTTCCACCTGGGAAGACTCTTCCCCGGTCACAGTCACCCTCCCCCAGGACACATGCCCAGGCCCTACTCAGTACCATGCGCAGGATGACTGCCAAAATATTCAGGCATTGCCCAGCTCTAAACCCCGCTCTGAGCAGGACTCAGGCCTTTGCACATCCTCACCTTCCCTCACGATTTGCACAAAGAATGTATGGAAGGCTGCAAAGCAACACAGCATCTGGCAGGCTCTTCCCAGCTGGGTGAACTTCACCCTGAATGTCTCTGCCTTTTCAGCAAGCTCAGCCTCAAACACCACAGAGCTGCACCTTACAGCTCTTAAGGATTTCCACAGCTCTGATCCCACTCCACACGGATTTCATCCTTGGACACCACACCAAATGCCAACTGGTAAGCACGCTCATGATATCAACAGCTTGGGAGAATTTCTACAATACCAAAAGAGAGTGGGGATGCTCCGCAGCATCGGCGTGTACGTGTATGTAACCAACTGAGCAAAGCATGACAAGCGGACACAGCATCTCCACTGAGCCCAACGGAGCAAGTGCACAAGTAGGGGAAGACAAGAGCACAAACCTTACGCCCACCTCATCATGTGCCTAAGGAGCATCAAGGAACCATCGTGGAAACATGAATGGCTTTGGAAGCTGGTATGGATGCCCATCACTATGCAGGGACAACAGCCTGAAGCGCCACCCTCCCACAACACCTTGCCAGAACAGGAGCGAAAAGGTTCATCAGACACATTGCAGCAGCCCACATCTCACCCACACATGGCCTACTTCACACAGGCAGCAGCACAAGGGACTATTCCTGGGGCAAGATAGTCAGAACCTCAGAAGACATTTGTGGACATTTCAATGCCACACACCATCTCAAGATCAGGAAGGCCTCTAACGACAGACGCTTTGCAGCCTGAGAAGGATCCTGGGAAAGGACACTCCATGCCCATCCTGCCTCATGCTTTCCTCCCCACTCTCCAAATGGCATTCTCCCAATCTTCTCTTCTCTTCTACAGGGCGTAGGGTCTTCCCAAGGATTTCCAGGTCCCTCAGACAACTCTTCCCAATGACGAAGGTCACCCTTCCCATCAGGACACGGACAGGCCCTACTCAGGGCCACTGCCACAGTCACCTCTGCCACATCCCACGGCTCCCTTTCCCACCCCAGGGCTCACTCCACCTTGTGCACACCCTTCCCAGCAATGACAGCACCAGAAAACTCATAATGATTGCATCACAGAAAAACCACAGACAGATGATATCATAGAGACCGTGTCCAGCAGACTCTTCTCTTGATAAAAGTGATGATCAAACAGCCCTAAATGGCACTGGCAGTGATTTCATGCTGGCAGAGAACGACTCAAACCTTGACCAGCACCCCAATGTATCAGATGATATTGATTGTGTAGGAGACTTCTGCTTTAGGGGGTTGTTATTGGGAAGGAGGGGGGGTTATTTGGGATGTTTTGTTTGCTTGTTCGTTGGGGGGGGGGGGTTCTGAAAAGAAGGTTTCCAGGGCTTTTGTAAGTCTGTGGCTGATGATGCAACATCCTAACAGTTCAGCAGACGTCAGCCACAGCTGATTTCTTACTATGAGAAAGCCACCCAAACATTGACAAGCACAGCACTCTAATGGATGACATCTGAAGTGGAGAACAACTTGGGGATGGGGTTTTTTTGCTTGAAAAGGAGGTTTACGCAGACTCTTTAATAATGTCGCTGCTCATCCAAATATGACAATCATCTCAAGATCATCAAGAAAGACCAGTGCACATCATGATACCCTGAACTCCCAGTTCTCACCTTCCATCACGGCTCTTCCAGAGGAGAATCAAGAAGGAGGACAACACAGTTTGGGTCAAGAAATCACATCTGACAGAAGCACATTCAGCAGTCAGCCACAGAAATGGCAGGAGACAGCACCTGGGAGCCCCCCTTTCTACTGGCATCCCCTAGCCCGCACCATGGCAAACGGCATCTCCACAGCTCAGCAGACATTCTCCAGTCCTGCCCCGATAACACAGACCATTGTCTACCCAGCAGCTCCATTTCCATCCGGGAAGGCTCTTCCCTGCTCACAGTCACCCTTCCCAGGACACGTGCCCAGGCCCTACTCGGTACCATGCGCAGGATCACGGCCAAAAACACTCAGGCATTGCTCAACCCCAACAACATGCCCTGCTCTAACCCCTGCTCTGAGCAGGACCCAGCAACATGAATGGCTGTGGAAGCTACTATAGATGCCCATCACTATGCAGGGACAACAGCCTGAAGTGCCACCCTCCCACAACACCTTGCCAGAACAGGAGCGAAAAGGTTCATCAGACACATTGCAGCAGCCCACATCTCACCCACACATGGCCTACTTCACACAGGCAGCAGCACAAGGGACTATTCCTGGGGCAAGATAGTCAGAACCTCAGAAGACATTTGTGGACACTTCAATACCACACACCATCTCAAGGCCAGGAAGGCCTCCAGTGCCAGGCACCTTGGAGCCTGCAAAAGAATATTGAGCCAGGAACACTCCATGCTCATCCTGCCTCATGCTTTCCTCTACACATCCACCATTCCCCACTCTCCAACAGGCGTTCTCCCATTCTTCTCTTCTTACCACATGGCCCAGGGTCTTCCCTAGGATTTCCAGGTCCCTCAGACAACTCTTCCCAATGACCAACGTCACCCTTCCCATCAGGGCAGGGACAGGCCCTACTCCACAGGGGTAGGCCACTTCCACAGTCACCTCTGCCACATCCCACAGCCCCCTTTCCCACCCCAGGGCTCACTCCACCTTGTGCACACCCTTCCCAGCAATGACAGCACCAGAAAACTCATAATGATTGCATCACAAAAAAAACCCAGACAGATTTGATATCATAGAGACCGTGTCCAGCAGACTCTGATAAAGCTGATGTTGGAACAGCTCTAAATGACAATGGCAGTGATTTCATGCTGGCAGAGAATGACCCAAACCTTGACCAGCACCCCAATGTATCAGATGATATTGACTGTGCAGAAGAAATCGGGTTTGGGGGGTTGTTTTAGGAGGTGTCATTTGGGGTTTTTTGTTTGCTTGTTGGTTGGGATTTTTGTTGAAAAGAAGGTTTCCGGGGCTTTTGTAAGACTGTGGCTGATGATGCAAATACTGAAAGAACATCCTAACAGGCCAGCAGATGTCACACCGATGCTCTGGCCACAAACACAAGGCCACAACCGTTCCCATCAACCACAGCACCGAAAAAACCCTACGGATGGTATCACATCCCCTGTGCTGACCCTTCGTGTTGTCCAGCGATTCAGCTGTCTCGCATGGAAATGCTGCACACCTGGGAGCTCTGGTACTCCCCTCAAGTGTTACCCATCTCTCCGGAGAGATGCGCTCAGGACAGCTCTAATGGCAACGGGCATTGGTTTCCTCCTGCGAGAGAACACCCGGAATGCTGACAGGCACAGCACCGTAACCCAGGATATCCAACGCACAGGACCATTTCGGGGAACACAGGAGAAGCCCACAATGCCTTCCCCACAATGAAAGGACTCTGCTGGGCCAATAATAACTGTGGAGAAATCACACCCTGGGCAGGGAAAACCCTGCACTCCCGATTGCCACCTAAGGGCATCACCTCCCCTGCAGAGCAGGAGGAGAAGGAGGAGTTTTCGATAACAAACCAGAGCTGATACCAGCAGGGGCAGCAGTCAGCGGCGGCAAGGAGGCACTAAATAGTGCGGGGGGGGCGGGGCTGTCACCACCACGGCCTGCCTGTCCCGCACCCCTCCAGCACCCTCGCCTGCAAATGCTTTCTCCTTTACTTCCCACCAAAGCCCGAGCCGCGGGGATCCGGCAAGGACGCCAGGGTGCCGGGAACGGCCTTAAGCCCCCGGCAAGCCCCCGCCGGCCCCGGCGCCTCCCCCCAGCGCCTGCCCAGGGGCCGGCCGGGAACGGGGCGGGAAGGGGCCGCGGGGCAAGGGGCGAGAGGCGAGGAAGGGAGGGCCACTGACCGTGTCCAGCAGAGCGGGCGGCTCCGGCTGCGTCTCCTTCGCCGCGGGGCCGGGCGGCGGCGGCGGGAAGTTGGGGCTGAAAACCATCAGGTCGCTCTTCCGTCCGCCGGCCGGCCCCCCCGCGCCCCCCGCCGCGGACCGGGCGCAGCACCACCCCACACCGCGCAGATGCCCACCACCAGCCACACGTTCGCCGACGACGACGACAACGACAACGACGCCCCCGCCGCGCCGCCCTCCGCCGGCCGCAGCCCCGCTCCCCCCTGGCCGTGGCCGAGCGCGCCGGCTCCCCGTGGTCCCGCACCACGATCAGCAGCCGCTGCCGCGGGCCGTCCGCCTCCTCCAGCGCCCGCGCCGTGCTCACCTCGCCGCTGTACAGCCCCACGCGGAACGGGCCCTTCCCCCGCGGCTCCCACAGCTCGTAGCGCAGCCACGCGTTGTAGCCCGAGTCCGCGTCCACCGCGCGGATCTTCGCCACCACCTGCCCCGCCGGCGCCCCCCACGCCGCCCACGCCCACAACGCCCCCGACGCCCCCGACGCCCCCGACGCCCCCGACGCCGCCCGCCCCCCGACGCCCCCGCCCTCCGCCACCGAGTAGCTCACGCGCCCGTTGCCCGCCTCGTCCGGGTCCCGCGCCCACAGCCGCGCCAGCTCCGCGCCCGCCGCGTTGTTCTCCCGCGCCAGCACCGTGTACACGGCCTGCGCGAACGCCGGCGCGTTGTCGTTCACGTCCGACACCGGCACCCGCACCTCCGGCGCGTTGTCGTTCACGTCCAACACCTCCACCACCACCTTGCAGTGACCCGACAGCGGGGGATTGCCCTGATCCGCTGCGTCCACTTGCACGCGATACAGACCGATATCCTCAAAGTCTAAGTCACCCCGGAGACGGATCTCTCCGCTGCTTCTGTCGATCCCGAAAACGTCCCTTCCATCCTGCGGGAACAAGGGCTGGAGAGAATATGAGATATTGCTGTTCGTCCCCTCATCCAAATCCGTGGCGTTTACTCTCAGCACTAAAGTGCCGCGTTCCGTGTTTTCCCGCAGCTGCACTTTAAACACCGACTGGTTGAACTGGGGCGCGTTGTCGTTCGCGTCCAGCACCGCGATCACCAGCTCCATCGTGCCCGTCAGCGACGGACGGCCCCCGTCACTCGCCGACACCAACAAACGGTGCACAGGCACCGACTCACGGTCCAGGGGTTTCTCGAGCACCAGGAAAAAGGACTCGTCCTCTGTTTTTTGCAAATCCAGACGGAAATGCTCGCTGGGGCTGAGGGTGTAGGAGAGCTGCGCGTTGGCTCCGATATCCGCATCCGACGCGCCCTCCAGCGGGAACCGAGACCCGGGAGGGGAGTTCTCCGATAAACTGAGGTTTCTGCGGGCGGCGGGGAAGAGCGGGGCGTTGTCGTTGATGTCGGTGACCTCCAGCTCCACGTGGAAGACGCGCAGCGGCCGCTCCACCAGCACCTCCAGGCGCAGGGCGCACGGCGCGCTCTTCCCGCACAGCTCCTCCCGGTCCAGCCGCGAGCTCACCACCAGCGCCCCGCTCGCCCCGCTCACCTCCACGCTCGCCCGCCGGCCCTGCGACACCAGCCGCAGCCGCCGCGCCTCCGCATCGCCCGCCTCCAGGCCCAGGTCCTGCGCCAGGCGGCCCACCACCGTCCCGGCCTTGGCTTCCTCCGGCACCGAGTACCGCACCTGCCCGCCCACCAGCGCCCACGCCACCTGCAGCACCCAGCACCCGCACCGCGGGCCCGCGCCACGGGCCCATCGCCGACCACCGGACCCGCACCGGCCCCGCACGCCTCCCCGACGCCCGCCGGGCTCTCCCGGGCTCTCCTCGCCGCCCCGCGCCGCCCCCCCGCGCTCCAGCCGGGCTCTCCGCCGCACCGGGGCGGAGCCGCCTGGCCGCTCCGCCGCCGTTCCTCAGCCTGCAGCGACACCGTGTGCTGCTCCGCCGCCTCGCACGCTCCCCGCCGCCGGACCCGCGCCGCCGCCGCCGCCTCTGCCCTCTCCTCCTGCCTCACGCCCCTTCTCCTCCTTCTCTCGTCGCCTCTCCTTCCTCCCCTCCCTCTCTCATTGCCCTTGCTCCCTGCCTCTTGCCTGACAGGGATTCCTTCCTTGCCTTCTGTGAACCAAGGCGGAGGCTCGTAGGACCCACTCCCTTCAGCGCCCAGAGGGAACGGCGGGACGTGCTCCTCATCTCCTCCGTCACCTCTGCCTTCCTTCCCGCCTCGTCCTTCTTTTCCCCCCTCCCTTCCTTCCTTTTTACTTGCATTGAGTCCTTCCTTCCCTTTCTCCTGTCCTCCTCCGATTCTTCCTTCTGCACGGTAACGGTGGTGCACCCTCGTCATCTCCTTTTAGGGTTTCCTCCTTTTCTTCTCTTCTTTGTCATCTTCTTTCCTGCACACCACCCCTGAGTACTCTCCCGTTACTCCACTTCTCCCGTTACTCCACTTCTCCCTTCTTCTCCCTCACCTCCTTGCTGTGTACAGTGACAGCATCCTTGCACACCACCCCTGAGTACTAAGGATGCCGAGGTCCTCAACTCCATTCAGCATGTAGAGATAACATCCGTGCGTCCTGCTGATCTCGTCTATCGTCTCTTCCTTCCTTCTCTTCCTTGTTCCTTTCTTCCTTCCTTGCTTTTTTTTGCACCTCCTTCCTCTCCTTATCTTCCTTCTTACTTGCATAGATTCCTTCCTTCCCTTTCTCCTGTCCTCCTCCGATTCTTCCTTCTGCACGGTAACGGTGGTGCTCCCTCGTCATCTCCTTTAGGGTTTCCTCTTTTTTCTCTTCTTTGCTCTCCTTTCCTCTTCACCTCTTCTTTGCTCTCCTTTACCAACAGCTTTTTCTATCACACTACATCACATTCGCCATGCAGCCAAGAGCTCCTTCTGCTTCAGCCTCCAGTCCTCTCTAAGACCCCACCAAATAACAGGCCATCATACGGCAAAGAACTCTTTGCTCTCTGCTGCGCTCTAAGACTTTGATGTCCTTTTTACACTGAGGCACCCAAAACTGCACACAGTACTCGAGGTGGGGCTGCACCACTGCGCTGTAGAGTGGGACAACCACCTCCCTCGACTGGCTCGCGATGCTGTGCTTGAGGCACCCCTGGACACGCTTGGCCCCATTGCCTGCCAGGGCACACTGCTGACTCACCTTCAGCTTTGCCATCCACCCAAACGCGCACATATCTTTCCCACGGCGCTGCTCTCCAGCCTCTCGTCCCACAATTTCAACATACAACCAGGATTACCCTGCCCCAGCTGCAGAATCCAGCACTTGCTCTTGGTACTTTTCATACCCTTGGGGATTGCCCAGATCTCTGCTCTGTCCAGACCTCGAGGGAGGCCACAGCTCCTTCTAATTTAGTACAATCAGCAAACCTAATGTACATTTGTCTCCTGCATCCAGTCCCAACATAACATTGGCCAGCACTTTCAGTACCCTGGCACAAACCCCACTGGCCTCATAGGCTTATGCGTCTCCACCTGGAGCAGCAAGTCTCAAACAACTTCACAGTTGGATGGGACTTCATGACCCTCCCAGTCCCCCTCTCTTCCAACACAAGGCTCCAGGGGTCCCAGGGCCCATCAGTGCTCTTAAAGACAGAAGCAAAGGTGGCATTAAACCTCGCTGCTTTGTCTACGTCCCTATTTGCGGCGTGGCCCACCTCATCAAGTAACGGACTGACGTTACCCCGGATCCTCCTGTTGCTGCTTACAGATTCAAAACAGCCCTTTTGGTTGTCCTCCACCGGGATGGCCAGCTTGAACTCAAACA
>CM067093.1:913164-954938 GCA_034008185.1 Gorsachius magnificus | reverse complement strand
GGGGCCCGCGCCACGGGCCCATCGCCGACCACCGGACCCGCACCGGCCCCGCACGCCTCCCCGACGCCCGCCGGGCTCTCCCGGGCTCTCCTCGCCGCCCCGCGCCGCCCCCCCGCGCTCACAGCCGGGCTCTCCGCCGCACCGGGGCGGAGCCGCCTGGCCGCTCCGCCGCCGTTCCTCAGCCTGCAGCGACACCGTGTGCTGCTCCGCCGCCTCGCACGCTCCCCGCCGCCGGACCCGCGCCGCCGCCGCCGCCTCTGCCCTCTCCTCCTGCCTCACGCCCCTTCTCCTCCTTCTCTCGTCGCCTCTCCTTCCTCCCCTCCCTCTCTCATTGCCCTTGCTCCCTGCCTCTTGCCTGACAGGGATTCCTTCCTTGCCTTCTGTGAACCAAGGCGGAGGCTCGTAGGGACCCACTCCCTTCAGCGCCCAGAGGGAACGGCGGGACGTGCTCCTCATCTCCTCCGTCACCTCTGCCTTCCTTCCCGCCTCGTCCTTCTTTCCCCCTCCCTTCCTTCCTTTTTACTTGCATTGAGTCCTTCCTTCCCTTTCTCCTGTCCTCCTCCGATTCTTCCTTCTGCACGGTAACGGTGGGCACCCTCGTATCTCCTTTAGGGTTTCCTCCTTTTCTTTCTTCTTTGTCATCTTTTTCCCCTTTTCCTTCCTTGCCCTACCTTTCGTGTCCTCCTCACCTCCTTGCTGTGTACAGTGACAGCATCCTTGCACACCACCCCTGAGTACTAAGGATGCCGAGGTCCTCAACTCCATTCAGCATGTAGAGATAACATCCGTGCGTCCTGCTGATCTCGTCTATCGTCTCTTCCTTCCTTCTCTTCCTTGTTCCTTTCTTCCTTCCTTGCTTTTTTTTGCATACGGTACTTGCTTTCCTTCTTCCGATCTCCAGAATTCCTTCTTTTTTTCCTTTTTTTTTTTCCTTTTGTTTCCTTTCATCTTTTTTCTCTTTCCTCCTTCCTCTCCTTATCTTCCTTCTTACTTGCATAGATTCCTTCCTTCCCTTCCTCCTTCTCCTCTCTTCCCACTCCTTCCCTCCCGTTCTCGTCTTCTTTCCTCTTCACCTCTTCTTTGCTCTCCTTTCCTCTTCACCTCTTCTTTGCTCTCCTTTACCAACAGCTTTTCTATCACACTACATCACATTCGCCATTTCCCCTCTAAGACCCCACCAAATAACAGGCCATCATACGGCAAAGAACTCTTTGCTCTCTGCTGCGCTCTAAGACTTTGATGTCCTTTTTACACTGAGGCACCCAAAACTGCACACAGTACTCGAGGTGGGGCTGCACCACTGCGCTGTAGAGTGGGACAACCACCTCCCTCGACTGGCTCGCGATGCTGTGCTTGAGGCACCCCTGGACACGCTTGGCCCCATTGCCTGCCAGGGCACACTGCTGACTCACCTTCAGCTTGCCATCCACCCAAACGCGCACATATCTTTCCCACGGCGCTGCTCTCCAGCCTCTCGTCCCACAATTTCAACATACAACCAGGATTACCCTGCCCCAGCTGCAGAATCCAGCACTTGCTCTTGGTACTTTTCATACCCTTGGGGATTGCCCAGATCTCTGCTCTGTCCAGACCTCGAGGGAGGCCACAGCTCCTTCTAATTTAGTACAATCAGCAAACCTAATGTACATTTGTCTCCTGCATCCAGTCCCAACATAACATTGGCCAGCACTTTCAGTACCCTGGCACAAACCCCACTGGCCTCATAGGCTTATGCGTCTCCACCTGGAGCAGCAAGTCTCAAACAACTTCACAGTTGGATGGGACTTCATGACCCTCCCAGTCCCCCTCTCTTCCAACACAAGGCTCCAGGGGTCCCAGGGCCCATCAGTGCTCTTAAAGACAGAAGCAAAGGTGGCATTAAACCTCGCTGCTTTGTCTACGTCCCTATTTGCGGCGTGGCCCACCTCATCAAGTAACGGACTGACGTTACCCCCGGATCCTCCTGTTGCTGCTTACAGATTCAAAACAGCCCTTTTGGTTGTCCTCCACCGGGATGGCCAGCTTGAACTCAAACACAGGCCCAAGCCCCAGCAAATCAGACAGCTCTGCAAACAGGCTCCAAAGAGTCCAGACAACGCAGGGAGTCTCTCCTTCGGGAACTCAAACCCATCGCAGCCCAGCACAACCATCCTCCACAAAGGCTGAAAAAGGACGCGGCAACCACAGCTCCTCAGAACTCTTCACACACCTCGAGGAAGAGCACTTCTTCCTGACTCATTTTCACCTGCACGCGGAGTGGCAAGCGCTTGCTTTCCCTTTTCAAGCAGGGACGCAACGCCAGGACAACACAGCACGAACCTTGGTACCCAGGAGCACTAGTCCCCGTGGAATACCTCTCCTTCGTCAGCATGAGCCGGCTGTCACACAGCCAAACAGAAGCCACCAGGGGAACACCATGGATTTTTCACTGAGAACATCCCCCAGACACCCAACACATCCACTCCACAAAACACATTGGGCACCCACGATCCTTGCTGCCACCTTCTCACCCTGTGCCTGGAAGCAGCAGGAAAGGAATGAGAGCAGGCAGAGGTGCTTTGCTGCTCCAAACCTACAGGCATTTCAATCCAGGCAACAGTCGGTCGGTCCAACGTAAAGATGCCAAGGCTGATCAGGAACAAACCTCCATCTCTCTCTCCAATGCACCCACTGCAGCTGCGACTGACCTACCTGCAGCACCACGGGTTGCTCCTTCAGAAAAGAAATAGTTTAGAGGATGGGAATTGTTGTCAAAGGACATTTTCCCTTGATGTCATCAGAAATTTCTGGGGATGCTGGACAGAAATGCATGAGCCATGCTCTGCAAAACTTGCTCAGCAGAGTGCAAAAGCCATCCCACACACTGATGGCAAGTCACCCAAGCGTCTGCCACCTGGCACCTGCCAACATTCACCAGGCTGCATCTCATCCACTCTTACCAACACATTGCCAATCTCAGAGAAAAAAAAAACCAACAATAAGATGGGTGGTCTTGGTGAGAGGAGAGAAGAAAACCAAAGGGCCCCATTCTGATCCATTGAACTGCAAGGTTGGCCAACATCCTGAAGACAGAGAGCGCTCCTTCCCCTCCCTAGCAAGACTAAGAGCACAGAGAAGACCAAGGAAGGTTCAGAGAAGGATCCCAGCATGAGGCAAATTTCAAAACGCTTCTGCTTCACCAACACCATTCCACATCAAACCCAAGGGATTAAAGGCGCGTATGGCAGGTATCTTCACAAGCAGCAACACCATGGAGAACAACACGGTGCAAGGATATGCAGAACTTCTGGAGGTCCTGAGAGGATCCCGAGCAAGCAGCCCTGAGCATCAGGGCTCTTCTCAAGGCTTTCTACTGGCATCCTCTATCCTGTACCACGGGAAATGGAATCTCCACAGCTCTAGCAGATATTCTCCAGTCCTGCCCCAATAACCCAGACCGTTGTCTACCCAGCAGCTCCATTTCCACCTGGGAAGACTCTTCCCCGGTCACAGTCACCCTCCCCCAGGACACATGCCCAGGCCCTACTCAGTACCATGCGCAGGATGACTGCCAAAATATTCAGGCATTGCCCAGCTCTAAACCCCGCTCTGAGCAGGACTCAGGCCTTTGCACATCCTCACCTTCCCTCACGATTTGCACAAAGAATGTATGGAAGGCTGCAAAGCAACACAGCATCTGGCAGGCTCTTCCCAGCTGGGTGAACTTCACCCTGAATGTCTCTGCCTTTTCAGCAAGCTCAGCCTCAAACACCACAGAGCTGCACCTTACAGCTCTTAAGGATTTCCACAGGATCCCACTCCACACGGATTTCATCCTTGGACACCACACCAAATGCCAACTGGTAAGCACACTCATGATATCAACAGCTTGGGAGAATTTCTACAATACCAAAAGAGAGTGGGGATGCTCCGCAGCATCGGCGTGTACGTGTATGTAACCAACTGAGCAAAGCATGACAAGCGGACACAGCATCTCCACTGAGCCCAACGGAGCAAGTGCACAAGTAGGGGAAGACAAGAGCACAAACCTTACGCCCACCTCATCATGTGCCTAAGGAGCATCAAGGAACCATCGTGGAAACATGAATGGCTTTGGAAGCTGGTATGGATGCCCATCACTATGCAGGGACAACAGCCTGAAGCGCCACCCTCCCACAACACCTTGCCAGAACAGGAGCGAAAAGGTTCATCAGACACATTGCAGCAGCCCACATCTCACCCACACATGGCCTACTTCACACAGGCAGCAGCACAAGGGACTATTCCTGGGGCAAGATAGTCAGAACCTCAGAAGACATTTGTGGACATTTCAATGCCACACACCATCTCAAGATCAGGAAGGCCTCTAACGACAGACGCTTTGCAGCCTGAGAAGGATCCTGGGAAAGGACACTCCATGCCCATCCTGCCTCATGCTTTCCTCCCCACTCTCCAAATGGCATTCTCCCAATCTTCTCTTCTCTTCTACAGGGCGTAGGGTCTTCCCAAGGATTTCCAGGTCCCTCAGACAACTCTTCCCAATGACCAACGTCACCCTTCCCATCAGGACACGGACAGGCCCTACTCAGGGCCACTGCCACAGTCACCTCTGCCACATCCCACAGCTCCCTTTCCCACCTCAGGGCTCACTCCACCTTGTGCACACCCTTCCCAGCAATGACAGCACCAGAAAACTCATAATGATTGCATCACAGAAAAACCACAGACAGATGATATCATAGAGACCGTGTCCAGCAGACTCTTCTCTTGATAAAAGTGATGATCAAACAGCCCTAAATGGCACTGGCAGTGATTTCATGCTGGCAGAGAACGACTCAAACCTTGACCAGCACCCCAATGTATCAGATGATATTGATTGTGTAGGAGACTTCTGCTTTAGGGGGTTGTTATTGGGAAGGAGGGGGGGTTATTTGGGATGTTTTGTTTGCTTGTTCGTTGGGGGGGGGGGGGTTCTGAAAAGAAGGTTTCCAGGGCTTTTGTAAGTCTGTGGCTGATGATGCAACATCCTAACAGTTCAGCAGACGTCAGCCACAGCTGATTTCTTACTATGAGAAAGCCACCCAAACATTGACAAGCACAGCACTCTAATGGATGACATCTGAAGTGGAGAACAACTTGGGGATGGGGTTTTTTTGCTTGAAAAGGAGGTTTACGCAGACTCTTTAATAATGTCGCTGCTCATCCAAATATGACAATCATCTCAAGATCATCAAGAAAGACCAGTGCACATCATGATACCCTGAACTCCCAGTTCTCACCTTCCATCACGGCTCTTCCAGAGGAGAATCAAGAAGGAGGACAACACAGTTTGGGTCAAGAAATCACATCTGACAGAAGCACATTCAGCAGTCAGCCACAGAAATGGCAGGAGACAGCACCTGTGGGACTGCCACCACCACCATAGCCTGCGTGTCTTGCAGCGGGAGCCGACAGGAAAGACGCGGGGGGACTCTTGATCAGGGAGAGTAGTGATAGCTTTCTACTGGCATCCCCTAGCCCGCACCATGGCAAACGGCATCTCCACAGCTCAGCAGACATTCTCCAGTCCTGCCCCGATAACACAGACCATTGTCTACCCAGCAGCTCCATTTCCATCCGGGAAGGCTCTTCCCTGCTCACAGTCACCCTTCCCAGGACACGTGCCCAGGCCCTACTCGGTACCATGCGCAGGATCACGGCCAAAAACACTCAGGCATTGCTCAACCCCAACAACATGCCCTGCTCTAACCCCTGCTCTGAGCAGGACCCAGCAACATGAATGGCTGTGGAAGCTACTATAGATGCCCATCACTATGCAGGGACAACAGCCTGAAGTGCCACCCTCCCACAACACCTTGCCAGAACAGGAGCGAAAAGGTTCATCAGACACATTGCAGCAGCCCACATCTCACCCACACATGGCCTACTTCACACAGGCAGCAGCACAAGGGACTATTCCTGGGGCAAGATAGTCAGAACCTCAGAAGACATTTGTGGACACTTCAATACCACACACCATCTCAAGGCCAGGAAGGCCTCCAGTGCCAGGCACCTTGGAGCCTGCAAAAGAATATTGAGCCAGGAACACTCCATGCTCATCCTGCCTCATGCTTTCCTCTACACATCCACCATTCCCCACTCTCCAACAGGCGTTCTCCCATTCTTCTCTTCTTACCACATGGCCCAGGGTCTTCCCTAGGATTTCCAGGTCCCTCAGACAACTCTTCCCAATGACCAACGTCACCCTTCCCATCAGGGCAGGGACAGGCCCTACTCCACAGGGGTAGGCCACTTCCACAGTCACCTCTGCCACATCCCACAGCCCCCTTTCCCACCCCAGGGCTCACTCCACCTTGTGCACACCCTTCCCAGCAATGACAGCACCAGAAAACTCATAATGATTGCATCACAAAAAAAACCCAGACAGATTTGATATCATAGAGACCGTGTCCAGCAGACTCTGATAAAGCTGATGTTGGAACAGCTCTAAATGACAATGGCAGTGATTTCATGCTGGCAGAGAATGACCCAAACCTTGACCAGCACCCCAATGTATCAGATGATATTGACTGTGCAGAAGAAATCGGGTTTGGGGGGTTGTTTTAGGAGGTGTCATTTGGGGTTTTTTGTTTGCTTGTTGGTTGGGATTTTTGTTGAAAAGAAGGTTTCCGGGGCTTTTGTAAGACTGTGGCTGATGATGCAAATACTGAAAGAACATCCTAACAGGCCAGCAGATGTCACACCGATGCTCTGGCCACAAACACAAGGCCACAACCGTTCCCATCAACCACAGCACCGAAAAAACCCTACGGATGGTATCACATCCCCTGTGCTGACCCTTCGTGTTGTCCAGCGATTCAGCTGTCTCGCATGGAAATGCTGCACACCTGGGAGCTCTGGTACTCCCCTCAAGTGTTACCCATCTCTCCGGAGAGATGCGCTCAGGACAGCTCTAATGGCAACGGGCATTGGTTTCCTCCTGCGAGAGAACACCCGGAATGCTGACAGGCACAGCACCGTAACCCAGGATATCCAACGCACAGGACCATTTCGGGGAACACAGGAGAAGCCCACAATGCCTTCCCCACAATGAAAGGACTCTGCTGGGCCAATAATAACTGTGGAGAAATCACACCCTGGGCAGGGAAAACCCTGCACTCCCGATTGCCACCTAAGGGCATCACCTCCCCTGCAGAGCAGGAGGAGAAGGAGGAGTTTTCGATAACAAACCAGAGCTGATACCAGCAGGGGCAGCAGTCAGCGGCGGCAAGGAGGCACTAAATAGTGCGGGGGGGGCGGGGCTGTCACCACCACGGCCTGCCTGTCCCGCACCCCTCCAGCACCCTCGCCTGCAAATGCTTTCTCCTTTACTTCCCACCAAAGCCCGAGCCGCGGGGATCCGGCAAGGACGCCAGGGTGCCGGGAACGGCCTTAAGCCCCCGGCAAGCCCCCGCCGGCCCCGGGCGCTGAGCCCGCCTCCCCCCAGCGCCTGCCCAGGGGCCGGCCGGGAACGGGGCGGGAAGGGGCCGCGGGGCAAGGGGCGAGAGGCGAGGAAGGGAGGGCCACTGACCGTGTCCAGCAGAGCGGGCGGCTCCGGCTGCGTCTCCTTCGCCGCGGGGCCGGGCGGCGGCGGCGGGAAGTTGGGGCTGAAAACCATCAGGTCGCTCTTGCCCGCGCCCTCCGCCACGCACAGGCTCCGGCTCTGGCGCTGCGAGTACGACCAGCTCCCCACTTCGCTGGCGCACACCAGCGTCGCCGGCCCGGGCCCCGACAGCACGGCCGCCCGCGGCGCCCACCGCCACGCCCCGTACAGCACCACCGCCAGCAGGAACAGGCTCGACACCGCGCAGATGCCCACCACCAGCCACACGTTCGCCGACGACGACGACAACGACAACGACAACGACGCCCCCGCCGCGCCGCCCTCCGCCGGCCGCAGCCCCGCTCCCGCTCCCGCTCCCGCTCCCGCTCCCGACGAGGACGAGGACGCGGCCGCGGCCGCCAGCGCCGCCTCGGCGCCCTCCACCAGCGACACGCTCAGCGTGGCCGTGGCCGAGCGCGCCGGCTCCCCGTGGTCCCGCACCACGATCAGCAGCCGCTGCCGCGGGCCGTCCGCCTCCTCCAGCGCCCGCGCCGTGCTCACCTCGCCGCTGTACAGCCCCACGCCCCGGGCCACGGCCCGCCGCCGCCCGGCAGCAGCGCCGGCGCGTTGTCGTTCTCGTCCACCACGAAGAGCTGCACCGTCGCGTTGCCGCACAGCGGCGGCTCCCCCGCGTCCACCGCCCGCACCTCGAACGCAGCACCTCCTCGTAGTCCAAGGGCTGCAGCGCCCACAGGCGCCCGCTCTCCCCCCCGGGTCCCGCGCCCACAGCCGCGCCAGCTCCGCGCCCGCCGCGTTGTTCTCCCGCGCCAGCACCGTGTACACGGCCCCGCCCCCGGCCCCGGCCCCGCACCGCACCCGCCCGTTCGCCCCCGAGTCCCGGTCCCACACGCTCAGCACCGCCACCACCGTCCCCACCGCCGCGTCCTCCGGCACCGGCACCGACAGCGACGTCACCCGCACCTCCGGCGCGTTGTCGTTCACGTCCAACACCTCCACCACCACCTTGCAGTGACCCGACAGCGGAGGCGTCCCCTTGTCTCCCGCCCTCACGTGCAGGTCGTACAAAGTCACCGCCTCAAAGTCCAGTGCCCCCGTCAGTCTGATCTCCCCGCTCTTCGCATCGATGCTGAATACAGCTGAGGCCGAGGCAGGAACAACGCTAGCGATTTCATAAAGCAATTCCCGATTACTTCCCTCGTCCGGATCCGTGGCGTTCACCCGGGCCACCGTTATCCCCTCTAAGGCGTCTTCGGGTAAAAGGACGTTGTACACCGACTGGTTGAACTGGGGCGCGTTGTCGTTCGCGTCCAGCACCGCGATCACCAGCTCCATCGTGCCCGTCAGCGACGGACGGCCCCCGTCACTCGCCGTCACCAACAAACGGTGCACAGGCACCGACTCACGGTCCAGGGGTTTCTCGAGCACCAGAAACAGAGATTTACTGCGCGAGTTGCTGTTCTCTTCCTCGACTCTGAAATGCTCGCTGGGGCTGAGGGTGTAGGAGAGCTGCGCGTTGGCTCCGATATCCGCATCCGACGCGCCCTCCAGCGGGAACCGAGACCCCGGCACCGTCGTGAGTTCCGCGATGCTGAGGTTTCTGCGGGCGGCGGGGAAGAGCGGGGCGTTGTCGTTGATGTCGGTGACCTCCAGCTCCACGTGGAAGACGCGCAGCGGCCGCTCCACCAGCACCTCCAGGCGCAGGGCGCACGGCGCGCTCTTCCCGCACAGCTCCTCCCGGTCCAGCCGCGAGCTCACCACCAGCGCCCCCGCTCGCCCCGCTCACCTCCACGCTCGCCCGCCGGCCCTGCGACACCAGCCGCAGCCGCCGCGCCTCCGCATCGCCCGCCTCCAGGCCCAGGTCCTGCGCCAGGCGGCCCACCACCGTCCCGGCCTTGGCTTCCTCCGGCACCGAGTACCGCACCTGCCCGCCCACCAGCGCCCACGCCACCTGCAGCACCAGCACCCGCACCGCGGGCCCGCGCCACGGGCCCATCGCCGACCCACCCCCCCCCCGCCCCGCTCCGCCGCCCGCACGCTCCCCGCCGCCGGACCCGCGCCGCCGCCGCCGCCTCTGCCCTCTCCTCCTGCCTCACGCCCCTTCTCCTCCTTCTCTCGTCGCCTCTCCTTCCTCCCCTCCCTCTCTCATTGCCCTTGCTCCCTGCCTCTTGCCTGACAGGGATTCCTTCCTTGCCTTCTGTGAACCAAGGCGGAGGCTCGTAGGGACCCACTCCCTTCAGCGCCCAGAGGGAACGGCGGGACGTGCTCCTCATCTCCTCCGTCACCTCTGCCTTCCTTCCCGCCTCGTCCTTCTTTCCCCCTCCCTTCCTTCCTTTTTACTTGCATTGAGTCCTTCCTTCCCTTTCTCCTGTCCTCCTCCGATTCTTCCTTCTGCACGGTAACGGTGGTGCTCCCTCGTCATCTCCTTTAGGGTTTCCTCCTTTTCTTCTCTTCTTTGTCATCTTCCCTCTTCAATTTCTTCCTTCCTTCCTTTTATTTTTCTTTCTTTCTTGCCTTCTTTCTTCCTTTCTCCCCCTCACCACCTTGCTGTGTACAGCGCCCGAGCGCGGTGCTCGAACCAAGGCGGAGGCTCTTAGGGACCCACTCCCTGCAGCGCCCAGAGGGAACTCAACTCCTTCACAGTTCCTTTCTTTCTCCTCCTTGGCATCTGCCCGCTTCCTTAAGTACCTTCCTTCATTGCCTCCAATTTCCTTTTTTTTTTCTTTCCTTCCTCCTCCTTCCTTCCTTCCTTCTCTTCTTCCCCTTCTTGCTCGTGTCCTCGTCTCTCTTTGCCTCAGCTTTGTGTCCTTAACCAATGTGTTTATTGTACGAGTCCCACGATTACTGTACGATACCGCTCTCGTCACGGAGCATGGACATGCCCTTTGGCAAGAGCTCTCATTCCTCTTCCCTGCTGCCTTCCCTCTCTCCAGACCAGGAACAACCTTCCTGCTTTCCTCCAGGCTAGGCAAGACAGACAGACTGACCCTGCACCTCCCCTCCCCTCCCCTTCTGGGGAGTCCTCTCAAGGAGACAATCCACCACCCTCTGAAACACAAGCCCAGGCTCCACGTATTTGGGCGTCTCTGTAAAAAGGCTCCGGTGCCTCCAAAACATCCAGGGGAGTCTCGCATTCGACAGCTCAAACCCAGCCCAGACCAGCACACCAATCCTCCCAGGTGGTGGAAAAGCATGGGGCAACCCCAGCTCCCTAGCGCTCTTCATCTTACACCTTGATGAGGTGCTATTCTTACGCTCCCATCTTCCACCTGCATGATGAAGGGCAAGGGGTTGCTTTTCCTTCCAGGCAGGCAGGCACTGCCAGAACAGCACAGCCAGAACCTCTGTACCCAGGGGCATTCGTCCCCAGAGAACACTTCCCACTCATCAGCATGAGCCACCCGTCAAAAGTCACAAAGGGGACACCCTGGCATTTTCACTCAGAACATCCCTTTGGGGCCCAACACATCCCCTCCAAGAACAAACACATTCGGGTCCCTCCTCCATCCCTCCCGGCTCTCACTTGCTCACACTGTGTCAGGAAGCAGCAGGAGAGCCATGAGCGCAGACAGTGGCACTTTGCTGGACCAGTCACAGGGTCACAGAATACCTCAAGGTGGAAGGCACCCATGAGGACCATCGAGTCCAACACCCAATCCAGGCAACATTTGGTCCATCCAACATGAAGAGGCCACGACTGAACAGGAACATAAATACATCTGTCCCTCAGCGTCATCTTCTTCAGGCATGAGCGACTTACCTGCAGCACCGCTGGCTGCTTCTTCAGAAAAGAAACACTGTCAGGGCAGGAGAACTGGTTCTAAGGGATGTTTTCCCTTAATGCAAAAACACAGATGGCCACACACTGACGGCCAACTGCCCGAAACTCTGCCAGCCCACACCTGCTAAAATTCAGCAGCCTCCATCTCATCCCCTCTTACCAACACATTGCCAAGGGGAGAGAAGGAAAAACAGAAAAAGACGGAAGGTTTTGTTAGGAGGAGAGAAGAAACCCAAAGGATCTCATTCTGCTGTACTGAAAGGGAAGGTTTGCCAACTTCTGGAGTGCAAAGAGCACTTCTGCCACTCCCTAGCAAGACTGAGAGCAGAGCAGTAACCAAGGAGAGGTTCCGTTGGACCAACAACATGCCACATCAGAAGCAAGAGAGCAAAGGCATGTGAGGCAGACGTCTTCACATCTGGCAGGAATAGCATGGAGAACACCGAGGCGCGAGGATGTGTAGTACTTGTGGAGGTCCTCAGAGGATCCCAGGCAAGCAGCCCTGTGCACCAGGCCTCTTCCCAAGGTTTTTGACTGGAATCCTCAATCCAAAGCCCAAGGAATTGAGACGTCCAGCTCAGCAGACATTCTCCACTTCTTCCCCAATCACACAGTCCATGTTCTACCCAGCACCTCCATTTCCTCAGGCAAGACTCTTCCCTGCGAAACGTCACCTTCCCCGGGACGGATGCTCCAGGCCCTGACCCTGCCACTCGGAGGATCACTGCCACAGGACCCAGACACTGCCCCCAACAGCACGGACCAGCAATTAAACCCCACTCTGAGCGTAACCCAGGCCTTCGCACATCCTCACCTTCCCTCAGGATCGCCACAAGGAACACATGGTGGGGTGCAAAGCCACACAGCATCTGGCAGGCTCTTCCCAGCTGGGTGAACTTCACCCTGAATGTCTCTGCCTTTTCAGCAAGCTCAGGTGGAAACACCACGGAGCTGCACCTTACAGCTCTTAAGGATTCTGTGATGAGAGCTCTGACAGCTCGGACCCCACTGCACACGGCTTTCATTCTTTCAGAGCACCACACCAAATGCTGAAGCGCAAGAACACTCACGGTATCAGCTGGGTAGGAGAATTTCACAGAACCACAGAATCATTTAGGTTGGAAAAGCCCTTTAAGATCACCAAGCCCAACCGTTCCCCTACCCCTGCCATCCCACCCCCAAACCCTGGCCCTCAGCACCGCCTCTGCCCAGCTGTTAAATCCCCCCAGGGCTGGGGACTCGACCCCTTCCCTGGGCAGCCCCTTCCAGCCCCTGACAGCCCTTTGGGGAAGGAATTGTTCCCCAGGGCCAACCTCACCCTGCCCTGGCACAACTTGAGGCCGTTGCCCCTCGTCCCATCGCCCCTTCCCGGGAGCAGAGCCCGCCCCCCCCCCCCCCCGGGCTGGGCCCCTAGCCTCCTCTGCTCCAGGCTGAGCACCCCCAGCTCCCCCAGCTGCTCCCCAGCAGCCTGGGGCTCCAGACCCCTCCCCAGCTCCGCTGCCCTTCTCTGGACACGCTCCAGCCCCTCCAGGTCCTTCGGGGAGGGAGGGGCCCAACCCTGACCCCAGCATTCGAGGGGCGGCCCCCCCAGTGCCCAGCACAGGGGCACAGTCCCTGCCCTGCTCCTGCTGGCCACACCACTCCTGATACAAGCCAGGATGCTGTTTGCCCTCTTGGCCACCTGGGCACCCTGCTGGCTCATATTCAGCCGCCTGTTGACCAGCACCCCCAGGTCCTTTTCCTCCGGGCAGCTTTCCAGCCACTCTTCCCCATGCCTGTAGCGTTGCGTGGGGTTGTTGTGACCCCAGGGCAGGACCTGGCCCTTGGCCTTGTTGAACCTCACACAGTTGGCCTGGGCCCATGGATCCAGCCTGGCCAGGGCCCTCTGCAGAGCCTTCCTCCCCTCCAGCACATCCACACTCCCGCTCAGTTTGGTGTCGTCTGCAGACTTAATGAGGGTTCCCCCCATCCCCTCATCCCAATCACTGACAAAGATATTCAACGGAACTGGCCCCAAAACTGAGCCCTGGGGAACACCTCTCAGGAACGGCCGCCAACTGCATTTAACTCCATTCACCACAACTCTCTGGGCTCAGCCATCCAGCCAGTTTCTCACCCAGCAAAGAGTACGCCTGTCTAAGCCGGAGTCGCCAGCTTCTCTAGGAGAATGCTGTGGGACACAGTGTCAAAGGCTTTGCTAAAGACAACATCCACAGCCTTTCCCTCATCCACAAGGCGGGTCACCTGGTCACAGCAGGAGATCAGGTTGGTCAGGCAGGACCTGCCTGTCATGAACCCAGGCTGGCTGGGCCTGATCCCCTGATTCTCCTGCACAAGCCTGGTGAGCGCACTCAGGATGAAATGCTCCATGACCTTCCCTGGTACCCAGGCCAGGCTGACAGGCCTGTGCTTCCAAGGACCTTCCTTCCCGCCCTTCTGGCAGAGGGGATCTCCCCTGTTAACCAGGACTGCTGATAAACAATGGAGACTGGCTTGGCAAAGTTGGTACCACAGAAAACCAGAACTGGGCTGCTGTGGAGGATTTGCCATGTACATGCACCTATCTGAGTTAAGCCCCTGCGAAGGGGGGACACCATCTCCACTGAGGCCACTTGTGCAACGGCACAAGTATGGAAAATCAAGCACACACAGATTACACCCACCTCCTCATCACACCCGCTTACAAATCCCACCGGAGGAGACGCAAGGAACCATCAAGGCAACATCAACGGATGTGGAAGCTACTATGGATGCCCACCGCTACACAAGGACAGCAGGTTGAAGCACCACCCTCCCACAACACCGATCTCAAACAAGTGGGAAAATGGTTCATCAGACAGACTTGAGCAGCCCACACCTCACCTCCTCTTACCAAAACATTGCCTACAGCAACCAGGCAGCAGCACAAATCACTGTCTACGAGAGGGAGACATTCAGAAACTCAAAGGATGTTGTGGACACGTCAATACCACACACCATCTCAAGGTCAGGAAGGCCTCCAATGCCAGGCACCTTGGAGCCTGGAAAAGCATACTGGCCACGAACACTCCACGCCCATCCTGCCTCATGCTTTCCTCTACACATCCACCATTCCCCACTCTCCAACAGGCGTTCTCAAGACAAGCACATCATCTCCCATTCTTCTCTTCTTACCACATGGCCCAGGGTCTTCCCAAGGATTTCCAGGTCCCTCAGACAACTCTTCCCAATGACCAACGTCACCCTTCCCATCACGACAGGGACAGGCCCTACTCAGGGCCACTGCCACAGTCACCTCTGCCACATCCCACGGCCCCCTTTCCCACCCCAGGCTCACTCCACCTTGTGCACACCCTTCCCAGCAATGACAGCACCAGAAAACTCAGAATGATTGCATCACAAAAAACCTCAGGCAGATTTGATATCATAGAGACTGTGTCCAGCAGACTCTTCTCTTGATAAAAGTGATGATCAGACAGCCCTAAATGGCACTGGCAGTGATTTCATGCTGGCAGAGAACAACGCAAACCTTGACAAGCACCCCAATGTATCAGATGATATTGATTGCGTAGCAGAAATCGGGTTAGGGGGTGTTTGTTAATGGGAAGAAGGGGGGGTTATTTGGGATGTTTTGTTTGCTTGTTGGTTGCGGGGTTTTCTAAAAAGAAGGTTTCCGGCGCTTTTGTAAGACTGTGGCTGATGATGCAAATACTGAAAGAACATCCTAACAGGCCAGCAGATGTCACACCGATGCTCTGGCCACAAACACAAGGCCACAACCGTTCCCATCAACCACAGCACCGAAAAAACCCTACGGATGGTATCACATCCCCTGTGCTGACCCTTCGTGTTGTCCAGCGATTCAGCTGTCTCGCATGGAAATGCTGCACACCTGGGAGCTCTGGTACTCCCCTCAAGTGTTACCCATCTCTCCGGAGAGGTGCGCTCAGGACAGCTCTAATGGCAACGGGCATTGGTTTCCTCCTGCGAGAGAACACCCTGAATGCTGACAGGCACAGCACCGTAACCCAGGATATCCAACGCACAGGACCATTTCGGGGAACACAGGAGAAGCCCACAATGCCTTCCCCACAATGAAAGGACTCTGCTGGGCCAATAATAACTGTGGAGAAATCACACCCTGGGCAGGGAAAACCCTGCACTCCCGATTGCCACCTAAGGGCATCACCTCCCCTGCAGAGCAGGAGGAGAAGGAGGAGTTTTCGATAACAAACCAGAGCTGATACCAGCAGGGGCAGCAGTCAGCGGCGGCAAGGAGGCACTAAATAGTGCGGGGGGGGCGGGGCTGTCACCACCACGGCCTGCCTGTCCCGCACCCCTCCAGCACCCTCGCCTGCAAATGCTTTCTCCTTTACTTCCCACCAAAGCCCGAGCCGCGGGGATCCGGCAAGGACGCCAGGGTGCCGGGAACGGCCTTAAGCCCCCGGCAAGCCCCCGCCGGCCCCGGGCGCTGAGCCCGCCTCCCCCCAGCGCCTGCCCAGGGGCCGGCCGGGAACGGGGCGGGAAGGGGCCGCGGGGCAAGGGGCGAGAGGCGAGGAAGGGAGGGCCACTGACCGTGTCCAGCAGAGCGGGCGGCTCCGGCTGCGTCTCCTTCGCCGCGGGGCCGGGCGGCGGCGGCGGGAAGTTGGGGCTGAAAACCATCAGGTCGCTCTTGCCCGCGCCCTCCGCCACGCACAGGCTCCGGCTCTGGCGCTGCGAGTACGACCAGCTCCCCACTTCGCTGGCGCACACCAGCGTCGCCGGCCCGGGCCCCGACAGCACGGCCGCCCGCGGCGCCCACCGCCACGCCCCGTACCCCCCCCCCCCCCCGGCCCCCCGCCCGCTCCCCCCGCCCCGACGGGACGGGCGGCCGCGGCCGCCAGCGCCGCCTCGGCGCCCTCCACCAGCGACACGCTCAGCGTGGCCGTGGCCGAGCGCGCCGGCTCCCCGTGGTCCCGCACCACGATCAGCAGCCGCTGCCGCGGGCCGTCCGCGTCCACCGCGCGGATCTTCGCCACCACCTGCCCCGCCGGCGCCCCCCACGCCGCCCACGCCCCCCCGACCCGCCTCGCCCCCGCCCCGGGCCACGGCCCGCCGCCGCCCGGCAGCAGCGCCGGCGCGTTGTCGTTCTCGTCCACCACGAAGAGCTGCACCGTCGCGTTGCCGCACAGCGGCGGCTCCCCCGCGTCCACCGCCCGCACCTCGAACTGCAGCACCTGCACCTCCTCGTAGTCCAAGGGCTGCAGCGCCCACAGGCGCCCGCTCTCCGCGTCCACCGACACGTAGCTCGACGCCGCCCGCCCCCCGACGCCCCCGCCCTCCGCCACCGAGTAGCTCACGCGCCCGTTGCCCGCCTCGTCCGGGTCCCGCGCCCACAGCCGCGCCAGCTCCGCCGCGTGCCCCCGCACCGTCGGCCCCCCCCGTCCTCCGCCCGCACCTCCACCTCGTACTCCGACACCCGCTCCCGGTCCAGCGCCTCCCGCACCACCAGCGAGTACGAGCCCCCCCAGACCGAACGGCGACGCCGGCCACACCGCGCACCGCACCCGCCCGTTCGCCCCCGAGTCCCGGTCCCACACGCTCAGCACCGCCACCACCGTCCCCACCGCCGCGTCCTCCGGCACCGGCACCGACAGCGACGTCACCCGCACCTCCGGCGCGTTGTCGTTCACGTCCAACACCTCCAGCTCCACGCTGCAGTGACCCGACAGCGGGGGCCAACCCTTGTCTCTCGCTTCAATACGAAAATCAAATATACCGACTTCTTCGAAGTCCAGCGCGCCCGTGAGACGGATCTCGCCCGTCTTCGCATTGACGGCGATCACATCTCTTCCACTCAGCGGAACGAAGTTCGTCGCCGTGTAAGTCACCTCGCTGTTACTTCCCTCGTCCGGATCGCTGGCGCCCACCCGCACGACCAGCGTCCCCTCCGCAGCGCTCTCCGGCAGCTGCACCTTATACACCGACTGGTTGAACTGGGGCGCGTTGTCGTTCGCGTCCAGCACCGCGATCACCAGCTCCATCGTGCCCGTCAGCGACGGACGGCCCCCGTCACTCGCCGTCACCAACAAACGGTGCACAGGCACCGACTCACGGTCCAGGGGTTTCGTTAAAACAAGATCGGGTACCATATTTCGCTCGTTCGATTTTTGCAAATCCAGACGGAAATGCTCGCTGGGGCTGAGGGTGTAGGAGAGCTGCGCGTTGGCTCCGATATCCGCATCCGACGCGCCCTCCAGCGGGAACCGAGACCCCGGCAGCGAGGATTCCGCGATGCTGAGGTTTCTGCGGGCGGCGGGGAAGAGCGGGGCGTTGTGTTCGTCTTGAGATGTGCCCTCGGTTGACCCTCCTCAGCTCCACCGTGGAAGACGCGCAGCGGCCGGCTCGACACCAGCACCTCCATGCGCAGGCCACGGGCGCTCCCACGGCCACAGTCCGCCTTCTCCTCGGCACAGCCGCATGCTCACCACCAGCGCCACGCCACTGCGCCCGCCACCTCCCCCGCTGGCCCGCGCACGGCCCTCGCGACACCGACCGCACCGCCCGCTCCGCATCCCCCGCCTGCCAGGCCCCGGTCCTGCCGCCCAGGCCGGCCCCCCCCGCTCCAGCCGGGCTCTCCTCCGCACGGCGGACCGCCTGGCCGCCCACCGCCGCCCAGCCCTGCAGCACACCTGGCTGCTCCGCCCCTCGCACGCCCCCGCCGCCCGCGCCCGGCGCCCTCGCCGACTCCACCGGCCGCACGGCCCCTCCTCCTTCCCGACGCCCCGCTCCTCCCCTCCCTCTCCGCCCTGCTCCGCCCCCTGCCTCGACAGCGGGTCCTTCCGCCGCAACCGGGCGGAGGCCTGGGCCCGCCCCTTGCGCCCAGTGAGGGAACGCGGGACGTGCTCTCTCTCCGTCCGCACGCTCCCTCCCCCGACCCGCCTCCGCCCCTCCCTTCCTCCTACTTGCTTCCTCCTCCCTTCTCCTGTCCTCCTCCGACTCCCTTCTGCCTCCGTTCTCTCGTCGCCCTTTCTTTCCTCCTTCCTTCTCTTCATTGCACTCTTCTCCATTCTCCTCCTCTTCCTACTTCCTCTCCTTGCCTTGCTTCGTGAAACCAAGAGGCGGAGGTCTCCTTGAGTGGACACTCCTCTTCTAGTCGCCATGGGTAACGCCGTGACGTGCTCCTTCATCTCTTCCGTCACCTCCATGCCCTTCTCTCCCGCTTGTCGTCCTTCTTTTCCTCCTCTCTCTTCCTTCCTTTTTACTTGCATTGAGTCCTTCCTTCCCTTTCTCCTGTCCTCCTCCGATTCTTCCTTCTGCACGGTAACGGTGGTGCTCCCTCGTCATCTCCTTTAGGGTTTCCTCTTTTTTCTCTTCTTTGTCATCTTCCTTCCTCCATTTCTTCCTTCTTCTCCCTCACCTCCTTGCTATGTACAGTGACAGCATCCACGCAGGCCAGGTAACTCATTGATTGTTTCTTACCTCCTTTTCCTCTAGTGCTTTTTTTTTTTCCTTTTCCTTCCTTCTTTGCTCTTTACGTTCTTATTCATCACATTCGCCATGCAGCCAAGAGCTCCTTCTGCTTCAGCCTCCAGTCCTCTCTAAGACCCCACCAAATAACAGGCCATCATACGGCAAAGAACTCTTTGCTCTCTGCTGCGCTCTAAGACTTTGATGTCCTTTTTACACTGAGGCACCCAAAACTGCACACAGTACTCGAGGTGGGGCTGCACCACTGCGCTGTAGAGTGGGACAATCACCTCCCTTGACTGGCTCGCGATGCTGTGCTTGAGGCACCCCTGGACACGCTTGGCCCCATTGCCTGCCAGGGCACACTGCTGACTCACCTTCAGCTTGCCATCCACCCAAACGCGCACATATCTTTCCCACGGCGCTGCTCTCCAGCCTCTCGTCCCACAATTTCAACATACAACCAGGATTACCCTGCCCCAGCTGCAGAATCCAGCACTTGCTCTTGGTACTTTTCATACCCTTGGGGATTGCCCAGATCTCTGCTCTGTCCAGACCTCGAGGGAGGCCACAGCTCCTTCTAATTTAGTACAATCAGCAAACCTAATGTACATTTGTCTCCTGCATCCAGTCCCAACATAACATTGGCCAGCACTTTCAGTACCCTGGCACAAACCCCACTGGCCTCATAGGCTCATGCGTCTCCACCTGGAGCAGCAAGTCTCAAACAACTTCACAGTTGGATGGGACTTCATGACCCTCCCAGTCCCCCTCTCTTCCAACACAAGGCTCCAGGGGTCCCAGGGCCCATCAGTGCTCTTAAAGACAGAAGCAAAGGTGGCATTAAACCTCGCTGCTTTGTCTACGTCCCTATTTGCGGCGTGGCCCACCTCATCAAGTAACGGACTGACGTTACCCCGGATCCTCCTGTTGCTGCTTACAGATTCAAAACAGCCCTTTTGGTTGTCCTCCACCGGGATGGCCAGCTTGAACTCAAACACAGGCCCAAGCCCCAGCAAATCAGACAGCTCTGCAAACAGGCTCCAAAGAGTCCAGACAACGCAGGGGAGTCTCTCCTTCGGGAACTCAAACCCATCGCAGCCCAGCACAACCATCCTCCACAAAGGCTGAAAAAGGACGCGGCAACCACAGCTCCTCAGAACTCTTCACACACCTCGAGGAAGAGCACTTCTTCCTGACTCATTTTCACCTGCACGCGGAGTGGCAAGCGCTTGCTTTCCCTTTTCAAGCAGGGACGCAACGCCAGGACAACACAGCACGAACCTTGGTACCCAGGAGCACTAGTCCCCGTGGAATACCTCTCCTTCGTCAGCATGAGCCGGCTGTCACACAGCCAAACAGAAGCCACCAGGGGAACACCATGGATTTTTCACTGAGAACATCCCCCGGACACCCAACACATCCAGTCCACAAAACACATTGGGCACCCACGATCCTTGCTGCCACCTTCTCACCCTGTGCCTGGAAGCAGCAGGAAAGGAATGAGAGCAGGCAGAGGTGCTTTGCTGCTCCAAACCTACAGGCATTTCAATCCAGGCAACAGTCGGTCGGTCCAACGTAAAGATGCCAAGGCTGATCAGGAACAAACCTCCATCTCTCTCTCCAATGCACCCACTGCAGCTGCGACTGACCTACCTGCAGCACCACGGGTTGCTCCTTCAGAAAAGAAATAGTTTAGAGGATGGGAATTGTTGTCAAAGGACATTTTCCCTTGATGTCATCAGAAATTTCTGGGGATGCTGGACAGAAATGCATGAGCCATGCTCTGCAAAACTTGCTCAGCAGAGTGCAAAAGCCATCCCACACACTGATGGCAAGTCACCCAAGCGTCTGCCACCTGGCACCTGCCAACATTCACCAGGCTGCATCTCATCCACTCTTACCAACACATTGCCAATCTCAGAGAAAAAAAAAACCAACAATAAGATGGGTGGTTTGGTGAGAGGAGAGAAGAAAACCAAAGGGCCCCATTCTGATCCATTGAACTGCAAGGTTGGCCAACATCCTGAAGACAGAGAGCGCTCCTTCCCCTCCCTAGCAAGACTAAGAGCACAGAGAAGACCAAGGAAGGTTCAGAGAAGGATCCCAGCATGAGGCAAATTTCAAAACGCTTCTGCTTCACCAACACCATTCCACATCAAACCCAAGGGATTAAAGGCGCGTATGGCAGGTATCTTCACAAGCAGCAACACCATGGAGAACAACACGGTGCAAGGATATGCAGAACTTCTGGAGGTCCTGAGAGGATCCCGAGCAAGCAGCCCTGAGCATCAGGGCTCTTCTCAAGGCTTTCTACTGGCATCCTCTATCCTGTACCACGGGAAATGGAATCTCCACAGCTCTAGCAGATATTCTCCAGTCCTGCCCCAATAACCCAGACCGTTGTCTACCCAGCAGCTCCATTTCCACCTGGGAAGACTCTTCCCCGGTCACAGTCACCCTCCCCCAGGACACATGCCCAGGCCCTACTCAGTACCATGCGCAGGATGACTGCCAAAATATTCAGGCATTGCCCAGCTCTAAACCCCGCTCTGAGCAGGACTCAGGCCTTTGCACATCCTCACCTTCCCTCACGATTTGCACAAAGAATGTATGGAAGGCTGCAAAGCAACACAGCATCTGGCAGGCTCTTCCCAGCTGGGTGAACTTCACCCTGAATGTCTCTGCCTTTTCAGCAAGCTCAGCCTCAAACACCACAGAGCTGCACCTTACAGCTCTTAAGGATTTCCACAGCTCTGATCCCACTCCACACGGATTTCATCCTTGGACACCACACCAAATGCCAACTGGTAAGCACACTCATGATATCAACAGCTTGGGAGAATTTCTACAATACCAAAAGAGAGTGGGGATGCTCCGCAGCATCGGCGTGTACGTGTATGTAACCAACTGAGCAAAGCATGACAAGCGGACACAGCATCTCCACTGAGCCCAACGGAGCAAGTGCACAAGTAGGGGAAGACAAGAGCACAAACCTTACGCCCACCTCATCATGTGCCTAAGGAGCATCAAGGAACCATCGTGGAAACATGAATGGCTTTGGAAGCTGGTATGGATGCCCATCACTATGCAGGGACAACAGCCTGAAGCGCCACCCTCCCACAACACCTTGCCAGAACAGGAGCGAAAAGGTTCATCAGACACATTGCAGCAGCCCACATCTCACCCACACATGGCCTACTTCACACAGGCAGCAGCACAAGGGACTATTCCTGGGGCAAGATAGTCAGAACCTCAGAAGACATTTGTGGACATTTCAATGCCACACACCATCTCAAGATCAGGAAGGCCTCTAACGACAGACGCTTTGCAGCCTGGAAAAGAATACTGGCCAGGAACAATCCCTGGCTTTCCAGCTTCAGGCTTTCCTCTACACATCCTCCATTCCCTACTCTCCAACAGGCATTCTCAAGACAAGCACATCATCTCCCATTCTTCTCTTCTTACCACATGGCCCAGGGTCTTCCCAAGGATTTCCAGGTCCCTCAGACAACTCTTCCCAATGACCAACGTCACCCTTCCCATCAGGACAGGGACAGGCCCTACTCAGGGCCACTGCCATAGTCACCTCTGCCACATCCCACGGCTCCCTTTCCCACCTCAGGGCTCACTCCACCTTGTGCACACCCTTCCCAGCAATGACAGCACATAGACACACAGAGGTATCATACACACAGTTTCCCGCAGACCCTCCACTGCTGACCCTTCCTGATGGGCAATGCTTCAGCTATCTCAGATGGAAATGTGGCACACCTGGGAGCCATACGATTTCTAAAGCTGACATTGGAACAGCTCCAAATGCAATGGCAGGGATTTCATGCTCTGAGAAAAACCCCAGTGTTGATGAGCACACCATCATAACGGATGGTATCAACTGTGTAGGAGAATTTGATTTGGGTTGTGTTGGGGAGGAGTGGTTCGTTCGTTTGTGGTTTTCTTTTCCTTCTTTTCCTTCTTTCCTGAAAGGAAAGAAGATTTCCATGTCTTTTGAAAGGATGTGGCTGTTGATACAAATTCTGGAAGAACATCAAACATGCTAGTGTCCTTCATGCTTCTTCTCTGGCCAGGAACACAAATCCACAACCTGGGGGATAAGGGGAACAGGAAAAGAAAATTCCTGTTTCTAACACTTACCTTGGGTCACCACTCTTCTACGTGAATGCTTTATGCTACTGAGTAACAACATACTTGGAAAAGAATGTAGGAAAAGTCTGAATTGCCTTCCCTGTTTTCATCATGAGTGTGGTGGTATAGCCAAAATGCAGAATTTTTCTCCTTTACGATTTCTTCCTTTTTTTCCTTGCTCCTTTTTCCTTCTTGCTTGCCTTCTTCCTTTCTGTCCCTCACCTCCTTGCTGTGTACAGTGACAGCATCCATGCAGGCCAGTAAACTCTTTCATCGTTTCTTACCTCCTTTTCCTCTAGTCCTTTGGTCTCGTTTGCTTTTCTCTCTCTTGTGTCTTCCTTCCTTCTCTGCTTTCTTTCCTCCTTCTCCTCTCCTCCCACTCCTTCCCTCCCATTCTCTTCTTCTTCCCTCTTCACCTCTTCTTTCCTCTCCTTTACCAACAGCTCTTCTATCGCACTACATCACATTCGCCATGCAGCATGGACGTTCCCTCTGCCAAGAGCTCCTTCCGCAACACTTTTCATGAAGCCTTGCACACCACCCGAGTACTAAGGATGCCGAGGTCCTCAACTCCATTCAGCATGTAGAGATAACATCCGTGCGTCCTGCTGATCTCATCTATTGTCTCTTCCTTCCTTCTTTCCTTGTTCCTTTCTTCCTTCCTCTTTTCCTTCTCCATACTTTCTTCTTCCTATCTCCGTAATTCCTTCTTTCTTGTTCTTTTGCTCCTCCTTTTTTATTCTGCATCTTTTTCTTTTGCTTCCTTTCACCTTTTTTTCTCTTTCCTCCTTTTCTTTCTCTTCCTTCTCCCACTGAGTAGTGCACCTGCCCACTGCCCACACTGCCTGCAGCACCCACACCATGGGCCCCCAGCAGTGCCGCAGTGGCTCCGAAATGCCCGTTGCAGTCAGTGATTCTTTCTCCTCCCTGCCACGTCATTATGGATCTTTCTATGGAAATGGTTTTAGCTGCGCACTGTATAGCAACCCTTTCACAGGGGCTGCACATCCTTTTCTCTGCTGCTCTTTTCCTCATCTACATTAGTTTTTTGTGTGCACCGAAAGGTCTTTCCAAGCCCTTCCCCCACTCTCATTTGATGTTTATTAGGTCAGAGCGGCATCACGCAGCGCTCTCCATGAATTGCCTCTTAACGGTTCTCTGAAAATAGTGCTGGTTTGCTGCGTCTTTTCCATCTTCCATTCCATGCACTTCAACGGTTTCTTGCTTTGGTGCCGGATACTCATCCCCAGCATTTTCACTGTGCTGGTTTAAGAGAAGCACATATTATTTTTCCCCACCTTCTTCGCAGAGCTCCTTTTTGCCAGTTTGTCTGAAACATGGTGCTTCTCGCTAGTTGCAACTGATTTTGAGGCCTGAATTTTGCCCTTCGGTTCAGACAGGCAGAAAATTCCTATCGAACGTTTAATTCTTCTCAGAGATGCTTTATTTTCTTTCAGGCTGGTGGTTATTGTCACCTCTACTCATCTTGATTTGTAGCCTCTGTCATCAGTTTATGTGGCTGAAAACTATTTTTTCATACTTGTTTTCATAGGGAAAAGGACTTGCCATAAATTGTATTTTTCAATTAAATGGACAGGTCCCAAGATGACCCTGATTGGGGGTCCTCTATTAGAAACACTGAGGGTTAACTGAAGGCTTTCCGAAAACATGCGCATTCCACATGCAGTTGTACAAATTTCTTGAAACAAAACATATCTAGAAGTGTTTTATAACCAAGCCACCAGGTTGAGAGCATTCACACGCTGATGCTGTGAGCAAGTGTTGGAAGGATTGAGGGTAGAAGGAGAAGGGAAAACCAGGAAATGGGTCCCCTTCTCACGGTCAGTGGGTTCCCCCCCAGCATCCCTCTGAGGGAACAGGAGGGTCAATTGGTTCAGCAAGAAGTCCTTCACAGGAGATACTCCCTGTTGCCCATCAGCTCTGCTGACAGCTCAAGTGACCACCCTGCTATGAAACGCTGAGTGGAACGGGGACACAAGAGAGCAGGCTCTGAGAAACGCAAGTTACTTCACATTTGCTTCTACTCAGAGCCAAGGGGGACACAGGAGGTGAGAGAAGAGGTAGTCAACATGCGTGGTGACTCCAGTCCCTTGGGAGGAAGCAGAAGAGAGCCATGTCATGGGCGAGAGCTTCCCTTTAAATGAGACAAGGCTGAGTTTTTTCACTATCTGTGCTCTTCTTCTGCTGGAGGTTCATCAGTATCACAGGGTATTTGAATAAATGTTACCGTCCCCTGCTCCAGCAAAGCTGGGTGTGCAGCTCTGGGAGGATTTTCAACCACCATTTGAAGCTTCAGGGCAAAATCTGCCACCTGCCCCCACAGCTCTCATCTGCATTCACCATCACCTGCCCCAGGCCCACGCACGTCACGCAGCCGGACTGAGAATGAGAGCCACGTCTGTCATTACCTCTGCATCTCATGTACACAGACCACAGTTCAAGAGATGATTGAACACAGTTGTGCTTACTGACCTTTTGGTATTCCAGTCCGACTGATCTCCACAGCGCTGCCGGTTCATATGGAAATCTGCCACTGAAGGTAGTTAGGCTTTCTGTGGACAGCAATGATGTCTTGACTCCAGATCCATCCCTAATGCCATTTTTGTATGGCCTATGCCATCAAAACGCAAAGATGAACTCTTCTTCCTACTCCATCCTTGTGACTTACCTGCATTTCCTTATCCTGACCAGTGACAGGGTTTTCTCCCCAAGGAAGGCATTCAGACAGGCAATGTTTCATATCCCAAATCCTTGTGGAGTACTGCATCCAGTTCTGGGGTCCCCAGTTCAAGAAGGGTGAGGAACTCCTGGAGAGATTCCAGAGGAGGGCTACAAAGATGATGAGGGGACTGGAGCATCTCTCCTACAAGGAAAGGCCGAGGGAGCTGGGCTTGTTCAGCCTGGAGAAGAGAAGGCTGAGAGGAGACCTCATCAACACGTACAAATATCTCAAGGGTGGGGGTCACGAGGACGGAGCCAGACTCTTCTCAGTGGTGCCCAGCACCAGGACAAGGGGCAATGGGCACAAACTGAAGCAGAAGAGGTTCCAGTTGAACATGAGGAAGAACTTTTTTACTCTGAGGGTGCCCGAGCCCTGGCCCAGGCTGCCCAGGGGGGCTGTGGAGTCTCCTTCTCTGGAGATATTCAAACCCTGCCTGGCCGCTGTCCTGTGCCCCCTGCTCTGGGTGAGCCTGCTTGAGCAGGGGGGTGGGACTGGGTGAGCTCCAGAGGGTCCTGCCAACCACTGTCATTCTGGGATTCTGTGAAGTTCAGCATTTGAAGATGAAGAGTGGTCTTTCCCTCCAGCACTGCTCTTGAGCCATGCAGCCCATGGGAAACGGCAAAAGGGACCTCTGGCAGACACTGCTGCTGCTGGGGACTCGGACTATTAACACATCCCTATCACATTCATAACGTCCACACAGGTTCTGTAATTCTTCTCCATTGTTTGAGTCTACACATGGATTTTCTGCTGTCCTACACCATCATTACCATAGACCACACGTAAGCTGAGACAAATCTATCCTGTCAAGTAGAACAGCATTTGTTAACCTTTTCCAGGTGGAGTCGACAGTATTGATAGCAGAGGACCAATGAGTAAGATTCTACAAGGCACAATTTTGGCCCAGTTAATCTGGAGACACGTTCCCGACCTCTGAATTCGCTGGAGTTTTCTGGCAGTTTGTTTTAATTCATGTAGCAAAAGGAAATAAAGGTTTGGGTAGAGATCACTGCCTTGACTCATGAAGAGATGCTAGGACAGATCTTCTATCAACAAATTCATCATGCTCGCTCCATGAGAGTCCAGGACGAGAGGTGTTTAAGCAGAATAGGTCTGGTTTTGTTTTCCCTACTTATCCGCTTGCTAAGTCAATCCACTTACCTGGAATAAGTAGATCTTCTCTGGAGAAATATTTCATGCCGTATTCATAGGGATGCCAACGTCAGCAAAAAGAGCACTATTTTATTTTCAAGTATCTTAGAGCCATGCTAGGGTCTAAGTTAAGTTTTCTGTAAAATGTGGTAGTAAACAGCTAGCCGTGAATGAGATGACAAGCACTGATGTCAAAGATAGAGGTCATGGTGTCCCTTTTCCTGGGGTGTGAATACTTGTCTGCATCGTTTCCATATCCACCAAGCAGCAGTTGGAATAAATGGTCCCACAGTGCCAGAAATCTGAGCTTAGCCAGGGATAAAGGTGTTCCTGCATGAGAAGAAGCAGTTAAAGAATCCAGGATAACCTACACATTGGAGGAGTTGTTTCTTGCTCACTCAAGTCCAGTCTGTGTGAAATTCTTACATTCTGATGAAATCCAGCTCCTCTCTGAATAGCAGCAGGCTAGCGGGTAGCATTGGCAAATCCTTAAGTGTTGTGGCATTGCACTGGTGTCACAGACGTACAACTGAATTGCCTTTTATACCACCTGCCCCTATAATGAGAAGCCACAAAGGTCATAAGAAAAGGCTGAGACGATCCTGCAAAAAGCACCCAAGTTGGTGGAAGGCTTAGTTTAGCTACTCCGACTTTGGCTGGTCTCAGAGTACGCCCTGTGCCTCTGACTACGCAGCAAGACGCAGGGAGTAGTTTTTCACATCAAGAAAGAATCTGTACAGAAAAATTTATAAAAGCTACTCACCTTTACACCCCGACAACCCACCAAGTGCCCGGGCATTACTCTGTGTCTCCTCCATTTGATAGGAAAGGGTGAAAGCCTAGTTAAACTGTTACAAAAAAAATAACCATGAGCTTCGACATCCCGAGTTTCAGTTCATCTATCAGAGCTCACGGAGTGGACGCTGGATTCTTAGAAAAGCAAGTCCAGCCCAGTGGCAAACACCAGCCGCAAGGTTCGTCTCCTGCCGTTCTTCAGACAGCGGAGAGCCAGACAGACTTTTCCAGGGATATTTGGAAAGCTCCATTTGGATCCCTCTGAACCTGAAGCGTGACTTCAGTTACACTTCGAGACAAGAAATGGAGAATGGACAAGAGGGAGAAAAGCGGCAGCTCCGGCGGAATCGCTGCCGTGACCCAGGACGCTTCCAGCTTTACCATCCCCGAGACGGAAAGGGCCGCACAGCAGCTCCAGATCAGCCGGCTCAGGGCGACCATCCCCGCCGCCGGGGAGCCGGAGAGCCCGGCCCCTCCCGAAGGGCAGGCGAGCCCCGAGCTCACGTTGTGGGATTCGTCTTCCTGCGAAGCGGGTCCTTCACGCCTCTTTGAGGCGCTGGAGCGGTTAGAGAACGGCTGAGAAAAGCCGAGCTCTGGTTTCAAAGCCCTCCTGAGACCGAAAGTGTTTAAAGCAGCCTCCTCCCCCAGGTAGGAGTGCCCTAACCAGCGAGAGGGACCGCCCGTGTGGGCCCCGGAGTGGCCGGGGAAGGGGCGACCTGGCCGCGGGGTTTCGTCCTCGCTTCTGCACATCACCGACCACAACGGGGGCAGGCTCGGGGGCAGCAGGGAACGGCCACCGAGCCCCTCCCTTTCCAGCCGGGTTTTCGGGACGCTGGCAGAGCTGGAGCCTCCCACCCCCGGCGGTTTTTGGGAAGCTGCCGGCGATGCCCATCGCTTCGCACCCTCCGCTGCTGGCGCTCGCCCCCGCACTCGGACGCTGGCAGGACCCGGCCAGGGCCGCGCAAACGGCCCCAGACCCCCCGAGGAGCCCAGCGCCCGCCCGGGGAGCGGCCCAGCTCCCGCCTCGGCCGGGGTCCCCCGCCGCCATCCGCGGGAAGCGAACAGCGGTCCCGGTCGGAAAGCGCATTAAAAAAATAATTAATAATACAAATATATAAAAGCAGCCACTTCCAAACTGCTCCCGATCCAGCGCGTCCGTCCCCGGGAGGGCGCGCAGCGGCGGAGCCCGGCCCCCGCCGGAAGCACCCGGCAGCCTTTGCTGCCGCCGCCGTGCGCCGGGCGGGGCCGCACCGGGGCCGGCGTCCAGCGGGCGACAGCGGGCGGGCGAGCGCTCAGCGGCGGCCCCGCCTCGGTGGCCGCTCCGGGGCCGGGCTCCCCTATGGGGGCCGTTCCCCTGCGGGGGCCGGCGGCGGGAGGCGTCGCCCCGGGCGGGTCTGGGCTCTCGCTGATCCCCGTTGAAGGGGGAAGCGAGGATTGTGCCCGCTCTCAGCCGCCTTTGGGGCAGGGCTGCGGGGACACGGCAGCCCCGCCGGGGCAGCGGCCGCGCTCGTCCTGTCGCTGCCTCCCTCGCCTGTCGCTGGGGGTTGCGTCCTCAGCCGGCCCTTGCTTAGGCTGGAGTTGCTTCGAGGGGGGGTCATGGGAACCCGGGTTTTCGCACGTTTTAGGGGCCCGCTGCCGAGCCCCGCGACGCCACGCAATCGCAGTCGGGCAGAGCCACCCTCCAGCAAGGCACAATTTGGCCATTCATTCCGCCGTGAGAGCTTCTGTAGAACCTCCCCACGCCCCCAGCCCTCCCCAGTTAACGTCTCTGACATCGGGGTGTTCGTAGCAACCCCCCACACCCCCGTTTTCCCTGCGGAGAGCCCCGGCGGTGGGTGATGGTCCCCTGCCCGCCCGCAGCGCTGCCGACCCCACGGTGCGCGCAGCCGGGCCGCCCCCTCGGGCTGCCCAGCCTCGGGAGGAGCTGAGCTGGAAATTGAGAGAAGGGGTCAAGGGAATCTTAGTAGATAAGGTGCTGCGTAATAATTGTCTAGATTGCTGCATAGCCCAGAGAATCAAATTGAGAGCGAGCGCTCAAATGTTTTGCTAACTCTTGTGCGAACTAACTGCCGCAGGAAGATTTGCGGCTTCTTACGAAGGACAGTTCTTGATAAGAACACCCTGCAGTTTGGGCAAGAGCCAAGGAGCAACTGAGTCTGCGCAGGAACAAGGAGTTACTAGCGGTGACGAAGAGGAGCCATCAGCCTTCATCCCCACGACCCCCGACGACCACCACAAGGAGGCACTGAGCAAGCGCAGTCGGGAGGGACTTATGGAAATCACCTCATGGAACTAATTTTAATACGGAGCGGGGACAGGTTATGCATATGTATAGGCGTATTGGGAAACTTCCTGCATATGTAACACTTTGCTACACATAAACGGGACAAGTTGCCGCGTGGAGGTGCGCAGGACTTTGGTGGGACTGCCCCCCGTGCTGCCCAGCGCTGAATAAACATACCTGCTGTACAGTCTTACGGACTGGGGAGGCTGTGTCCGCACATCAAAATCCTCGCCATCTGCTCCGAGGAAACACATCGGGCACCCTTAGAGGTGGAGGATAAAAGGTAGAGAATAATATTGATGGGCGGCAATTAGCACGGACCGAGAGGAAAGGCGGGCGAGATGGGCTTCCCCGCCCCGGGGCGGGGGGGACCCACACGGCAGCCCCTGGGAGCGGGGCTCTCCCTGGCCCCAGGACTTTTTGATTTCTGGAAAGCATCTCGAAAGAGAGGGCGAGTTCCCCCAGAGCTGGCCGAGCCTGCGAGGCTGGAGAGATGATGCCCACGCTCGGCCCGAATCCCAGTTCTCTGCACATCCGTGCGGGATCCTATCCCGTGGGTGGGGGAGCCCCCGTGTTGGCCCACGCTGGAAAAGCTGTGCGGAGACCAGGCACCGCGGGAGCCCGCCTGGCCGATCCAGTTGCCTTTCATTTGCTAAGTTCATTCCCCAGACACCATTAGAGCTACCGCCCGGGAGCAGATGGTTCCCCGCCGTCCCCAGCTTCATCCCGGACAGATTGCATACAATTTATTAATAACCCAACAGATGTTCGGGCACTTTCCAGCTCAGATTATATTTCCTGATTGCTCAAATCCCGGCGTGGGGAAGCTGTTCATTTATCTTCCGACTTTATCTTGTATCTCTTTGTGTCTTACCAGCACCGACCCGCCAAGGATGGAAAGGGTGAAGTTCGTGCCTACCCCCCGCCCCGGGCGTATAAGAGTCCGGGAAATGAATTAGGTCTGATGCCAGGCTTGGTTTGCCCGCCCCCACCCCCCCCGCCCAGCCCCCGTGTCCTGGGGAGAACCGCCGCTGCGTGCCGCCGGGGGCCGCCCGCTCCCCGGGCCCCTCCGGCGCCGGCCCCCCCCGGGCCCCTCCGGTGCTGCTCCCGGGGCCCCTCCGGTGCTGCTCCCCGGGGCCCTCCGGTGCTGCTCCCGGGGCCCCTCCGGTGCTGCTCCCCGCGGTGGGGCTGGAAGCCGAGGAGCCCCGGTAGCTGCAAACCTCGCCGGTGCCTGGCAGGGAGCGTCCATGTCGTGACTCCTAGTAAACCATCGGGAGTCGGGACTTACGCCCTTTCCCACCCAGGGTTATGCTAATTGGGTGGCGGAGAGCCAGGTTCCCCCCTCCCGGAGCTGCTTTCCGAACCGTGGGGACTCCTGTATCGAGGTGAAATTAAAACAACCCAGTGAGGAAAAGCGATATTGCCCTCGGTACGAACTCCCGCAGCCTTGGGCAAACCGGGCAGTGGGACAGGCAGAGCTGGGGGCCAGTGACCCCATCTCCCTCCCGGCCACGGGGTCTTCAGAGAGGAGGGGGATGTACGGGAGGAAACTGCTTGTGCCCTGCCAGACCCCTCCTGGAAGCAGGCAAGATGCTCGGAGCTCCAGAAAAAGCCATCGCAGACCTTTCAGCACCGCTACGTTCAATTTTAATGTATCAAATGGGCTTTTCTTTGCTCTGTAGGGAGAAGCCCAAAAGCAGCAGGTTGTTTATGCTACTGAATAAACTAAATGCAGCTCTCTGAGGGATCTTACGCAAACCACTTACCTTGAAACACAGCCCCACAGGGAAGTGAGCAATGGAGAGATGCATGGTTAATGTTTTACACCTTCAGAGCAGCATCCGAGTGGCTGGCTCAGCACCAGTTAGCGTTAGGTATCACGGAAGGTAGGGAATGTGGTTACAACTGGGAGCATAGAAGTCACTTGTAAGGTAAAAGTACCAGGACATTTGGGGTTGAGCTTTAGCGGACGATGATGTAGGAGTCAACCCTAAAGGCTGAGGGCTTAAATTAAGTCTTGAAACTGGAGGTTAATTGTTAAAGTGAGAGCTTAGAGGGAAAGCACATTTATTATCAGGATGCATGCCATGGTGTAGTTTTAAAATAAAAATGGGGAGCATGGAAACCTTCTCTGCTCAGTGGCAGCTGGGCTCAGTAGAAGGCACTTTGCTTTCTGTGAATGCAGGTGAGAGACACTCTCAGCAATAACAGCAGAAGAATATTAAAGTCTGTTACATTTTTCATAGCTCCTGACATTTGCAATATAATTCCACTTCCTTGCATTCCCCGTGTTCCCCAGGCCCAACAGATTTAGTGCAGGGGCGAGTCCTCTCCATTTCAGCCCTCAGTAAATAAAGTGAGAGAATTACACAGTTGCAGGAAAAATCCTTCCTTCCTCCTTGCTCTGCAGCAGTCAGGAAGAACTGCGTGCAACGATGCCAGGCAGGCTGGCTGCAGGAAGTGGAGTCAGGATGGAAGAGCTGGGGATGTTGTGTTACGATGGCCAGTGAGGGGGGCTTGCAGACTATCAGAAGGGGACTACGTGAAGGGGGGTTGTGGACTATCAGAGACCGAGCTCTCTGCCATTTCAGGTGGAGGCCATGTAATACCTTACACCCTGCTTACACAGCAATTTTCTTTCCTATCCATAGGTTCCTCCAATACCACAGATTCTCTGAACTGTCCACCAGAAAAGGAATGAAGGGAAATTTTGTTGCTGGTACTGAGTTCCTGATCAGATAGTGGCTATTTTAGCCAGTTTTCAATGTTCTGCCCATCTTTCTTCCTTCTTTTGGTAACAGCAACTACAAATATTATCCCAAGGTAGAAATTCTCCTAGCCTGTTAAATTAGACAAATCTCCCACCATAATTTTATTTTTCTTCCATCTTCCTTTGCTGCACAGCAGCTGTGCAGGTCCTGAATGCCACCTCCTTTTTTCTTTCACAGACCTCCCAAACACATACACCCTCAAGGAGTTTCCTAGACCAGGGCACAGAAGAAAGCAGAGAATGAGCAAAACCAGCAACAAGCCACAAAAATATTTTCGGGGTTGATAAATGTTCTTCAGTCACGTGCCACTTTGTGCCTCTGACAAATCGTCACCACGATGAGTGAATCTTTTTCAATAGCATGCACGTCTTAAAGGAATATATAATTATGTGATCTGTTGATGTTTTGCTCATTTTTCAGTCCCAACCTCCTCATTGCTGAACTCAAAAAAGGGGAACGATGAGGCACATCCAAAATAACAAAAGGTGTAAAGTAGAACATTGTAGCGATACAAGCAAACAAAAGTCAGGAGGATTCACTTCCCGCATTTTTTTCCCTTTTTTCCTCATCATATTTTCCTTGAGAGAGGAAGAATCAGCCATACTCTTCATCACCTGGAGAACAGACATCCCAGTAAAGACAAGATGGAAGTGTGTTCTGATGATCATACACAGGCAAAAGGGACCTCACTGGGGGACGTCAGCTCTCCCCAGAGCCAGGGCATGTGGAAATGTTTGGGGAAGAGAGAAATGGGCAACCAGGGCTCATGGGGCACCTCTTTGAAGTAGGAAAAAATGCTTCATTACCTGCAGGCTCTGCTTCTGCCTGTACAGTTTTTTAAATGGGTACCAGAGGTGCTGAGGGTGTAGGGTCAGGCCTTGGGGGGGTTTTACAGTTTGACAGGAAGGCACAAGGCTCCCATCGCACAAGTTTTCTCTGAGGTACAAACCTGGTGCAAACCTCTGCAGGCAGAGAGGGTTGAATCATCATCCGTGATTCCAGAGGCTTGGGCAGTTTGGAAAACTTCTGGGACCAGCTGGTCTTCCGCCACCTCTCCCAGGTCACACCACAGCCTTAGATAAAGCCCCTGCTCTCCACCAAGTCTTATATTCCCCAAACTTCCAATGTTTAAGCTTAGGTGAATGATCCTGGGTATCAGAAAGACACTTGCTTCTGCTCAAGCAGTACCAAAATTGCAAGGTCACCTGAAGTTTGAAGTGGGAGGCCGAAAAGCTGGGGCAATCAGCAGAGCCTGGCTGGTGTGCAACTGGTAGCCAGGTTACAGGGTAGAGCCAGGCTTTGCGAGGGTCCTGGAAAACTTGGCTCCAAATGAGAGAAACAGAAACTGGTTTGCTTGACAGCTACGCAGAATATTGCATTGGGCTGTGATATTGCATGGGGCTTGTGGCGTAAATACGGAAATGCCCAAATTGACTCCTTCCTTGGTGTGGCCACAGCACCATGTGCATCTCTCTTGGGTTAAGGAAAGGAAAAAGCTGTGCTCACAGAATGGTTGTGTTTGGAAGAGATCTCTGGGCGACATCCAGCCCACCCCCCTCCGCTGAGAGCAGGCTGCCCAGGACTGAGTCCAAGCAGTGATTTTACTCCACGTTTGTTTCCTTGGGATCAGCTTTCAGCATTTGGAAGCTGAAAAAGTGGATTTGTCTGAAGAGTGTTGGTTGATTTGTTTTGTTAGCGATACGTCTGCATCATTCTTGTTTTGGAGGTCTTTCTGTGCACATGAGCTTCACGATGTTCTCTCTTTGTCTGTTCTCTACTCATCTTTAAGACAACAACCAGCTGCGTGTACGCCAAAAGATTTTACTGAAAAAAATGCAGAAAGCATCAAACAGTCCAGTTAAGTCAATGGATGACAGCCCCACAACCCCAACCTAGAAAGCACGGAGCACTGCATCTGGATTGATACTTAATTTGCCACCAAAATAAATAAATAAATCAAGCCTTAAGCACTGCAACATTCATCAGGGAAACAAAAGCTAGTGCAGATTAGCAACCTCCTCACTTGGAACTGGAGGGGGGGCGGGGGGGAAGATAGCTGGAGCCTGACTCACAGTCTCAGCCCTCCTAACAAATCCAGATAACAAGGTCTGCTGTGTTTTGCAAACTGCAGGACACCAGGGACTGCAAATTTCCGCCAGCCGCTCTGGTTAGACTTGCAGCGTGGACCCCTGTCCCCGCTCTCTGATTTTTTTTTGCTTTCCTCAACCTTTTGGTCTCTTCTGGGCAGAGGCGCCCCCAGGCCCGCCCCACACTGGCTTACGATAAGATCTGCTGTCTCTGGTTCCTGCCCAGGGCCTTGGTTTGGCCAAGGGGCTCACTAGAAAGCTGTAGCTTGAGGAATTCTGCAGCTGCTTTATCCCTTCCCAAGGATGTCGGGCAACGCTGTTCTACCAATTTCTTTGCTAATACAAACTCCTTGCAGGCTTAGTCCACTGCCTTGTTTACGACTTCTTGGCTTTTTCACTGAATCCCAGAAAGAAACCAGGCACACGATCCTAATGAAAAGCTCGGCATGTAAAGGGAGAATTTATATTTCCCTTCTTGCCTTTGCTATTGGTTTTACAAGTGGCTGCTCATCAGAAACCAATTACCCCAGAAAGGCCTGGGTTTGGGTCCCTACTGGTGTTAGCAGGATGAATAGCCTCATTTACAGCCTCTCGACTGGAAAACAAAAAGTAATGATAATTAAAAAAAAAAAAAGTCTTTTCTAATTCTTTCTGCCCCTGTTGTAATTCACAGGAAAATTAAAATAATAACTCTTTCTGTGAGTGTGTTATGCAGATGCCAGGAATCAGGGATAAATGGATGAAACTATCCCAGGCAAAGTCCCCGGGGAAGGAACCTTGCAAGATTCAAAGCTTCTCCAGCAATGCATTCTATGCAGAGAGGAGGCTCTTTCATTTTTCTTTCTTCCTTTGTTTCCCCTCTTTTTCACTCAAATTCCACCTGCAGGAAGCAAAAAACTTCTGTGATTTTTTGCTGGGCTCATTTCCCATTCCATCTCCACTTCCCAGTTGCCTGTAGAGATCCTTTGTGAAGAAAATTCTCCCTGCCAACAGAATCAAGTGTTTCACATGTGGGTCCCAGCATGGTCCTCCTTCCTCATTCGGTTTTCCTAGGCAGAAAGCCGTGGGGGGAAGACACGAGGGTCCCCACTGTGTTCCCCAGCTCTGTGCTGTGTTTCGTCCCTGCAGCTCAGATCCAAGTTTTTAATTTATCTTTTGTCTTTGTAAAGAAGATATAACATTAAAATAAAGTCTGTATCTTGCCCCTGCTGGTCTCCAAGACAGGAGGAGCAGAAATGATCTTCTAACGTCTCCCTTGCAAGACTGGAAGTGTCTTGCTCGTCTTCTGTGACACTCTGTGTAGATCCACACTGGTTTCCAGGCACCACAATGCCACACACAAGATGGCTCAGTAGACACAACCACAGTAGGTAGGATGGTTTTGTCCCAGTTGGGTGCTGGTTGTGTAGTGCGTTATGTGGGCACAATTTCACCAGGGATTTGGCAGTGTGAGATCTCCATGGATTCACGTGATGTCTCGAAGTGCCTGGAAGTGATTGGGTCAACCTTCTGCTCAGAGCAGGGTCAGATCTGATCCAGCCTCCCTAAGAAACTGTAGCAGATGTAAAACTTGAGCCAAAAGAGAGGCAGAGAGGAGGGCCTGATGGTGGACCCACAACAACAGGAGGAGCATGCTGAAGCCTGTTCAGATATCAAAGGAGCATCACCATCATGAGCACCATTGGACAGGCACAGAGGGACTCAAATGCCAGGAGGCGCAACCAGACAAGAGGACTTGTGGGGAACATGGGAAAAGGATTCACCCCAGTTGTTGATCTCTTTACATACTGGGGCACCCACCAGACTATTTTGCAGGGGGAAACTAAGAGGAAGGAAAGATGGTTTAGGTAGGCTGAACATAACATTGCATTTTCTGGCAACAGGAAATTTAAGCTTTAGGTTTAGGAACAGATTTCAGGGTGGCATTCCTGAAGTTGGGTCTTCTAGGAGAGACTCAAAGCAAATAGCAAATCTGTTCCTCTGGTCTCTGATAAAATGCCACTGACAGGCAGGTGCTGGGTGTGCAGGGTTTTATCTCTGCTTCTGGTGAATGATATTAAAGGAAGATCAAGGAGGAGACTGGGGACAAGAGGGATGCTACAGGTGGGATTCAGCCGCAGGTCAAACTCCTTCCATTTACACACCCAGGTGGATATGTTCCAGTGGTCCTCAGGGAGGCTTTGGGGATGTAGTCAATACAGACTCAACAGAGCAAGAGTGGTGATAAACTGGGTGCAAAAGAGCAGCAGCTCTTTGACAGAAAAATTAAGCCTGCAGCCCTCCCCCTTGGCAGCATGAAAAAAGCTTTCTGTTAGTTAAAACACCAAGAAATATGGACATGGACTTAAGAGGAGGCTGGTGAAGCTCCAAACTAACCTCTGAGTTTCAGATAGACTTGGGCTGAAAAAATCCTGGTGTAGAGACCTGCGTTGTTGTTTGCACCATGATGAACGCCAGTGCTTTTCAGGGGAAGGTTTCGGTACAGAAATCCAGTGACTCACTGCAATAGGACAGAACAGATTCAGACAGCTCATCTTTGTCTCTGGGTTCACATAGCAATTGACCCCCAATTTTTGTATTTCACATGCAGCCCGCTATCATGCAGTCTCTGCATCCTGGCCTATCAGAAATCCCACCAATGCTCCTAGTAATTTGCTTGACTGATGGCTGCTTTTCCTGCTTCTCTTTCCTTTGTTTAAGTATGATTGATCTTCTGTGCAGGCACAGTGTATGATAAGACCTTTCTGGAGCTATTTAATGCTATTTTCTGTTGTAGTCATTATTGAAATGCACAGATTTGATGTGCAGACCTTAGTGACCCTTCTGGGAATCTTTGCGCTCTCTTCATTTCTTCTGATGCATTTTTTTCACCTGTTGTTGCAGATATCCTGAGCGATGAATTAAAATGAGTATCTCATCCCAGATGCCTGCAGATCCGCTGGATGTGCTTCCAATGGTCGACTGCACAAATGTTTTATTTTTCAATCCGTTTAACATGAACTTGTTTGCCCCGCTTCCCGGCGTTGGAGAAACACTTTGAATTCCGAATGCTGAAATAAAAATGTCTGCTATTGTTTAAAACATGCAAAAATGTATCATTTATTCAAATGTAAGATTTGTAAGTCACTGAATTTCACGGGAGACGACTCATTAGTCAAAGTGCAGACTGCACTAGAGGTCATATTTAATTTATTTTCAAAGCCTTCATTCATGCTTCTTGGTCCAGTACATCATAAGTTATTCAATACACAAAGGTGTCTACTTATGTCTCACAATAATTAAGCTGATTAAGTCATATTATCACTAACAAGAAGCATTAATTCCACTTGAGCAAATGCTGCAAACAGAGTCAGCGACATTTCCATCGCTTAGATTGAAAACATGTTATAGGCAAAGCAGAGAGGGCAAAGCTTCCCTTAGCCCAGGCCCGTTTCTTCACCTGATCTCTGTGGAGGAGTTGGCAACTGATGTTTTCAGAGCAGTAAAAAAAAGAAGAGGTGCAAAGGAGCAGAGAAAACCAGCGCGTGACAACCATGCAGCCTGCTTTTCAGTGTGGCAGAGGCCAAACTATTATGACAAAAGCGAAAGGGTATTTATTTCTACAAAACATCCACGGAGATGAAAAAGGAAGCAGGATGGAGAGGAGGGTAGGGTAGGGTAGGGTAGGGTAGGGTAGGGTAGGGGAGGGGAGGGGAGTGGAGAGGAGAGGGAGAGGAGAGGAGAGGAGAGGAGAGGAGAGGAGAGGAGGGGAGGGGAGAGGAGGGGAGGGGAGGGGAGGGGAGGGGAGGGGAGGGGAGGGGAGAGGAGAGGAGAGGAGAGGAGAGGAGAGGAGAGGAGAGGAGAGGGGAGGAGAGGAGAGGAGAGGAGGAGGGAGAGGAGAGGAGAGGAGAGGAGAGGAGAGGAGAGGAGAGGAGAGGAGAGGAGAGGAGGAAAAAAAGAAAAGTCCTAGCATCTTTGGAGACTGTAATTAACCACTGAGTACCACAGACTTCAGGTTCAATCCAGAGCCCTCCAGGGTCAACGCGCAGACTCCCACTGTTCTCCATGGATTTTAGCTCTGTCCTGCTGATACCAAGCCCTCTGGGGAGCTGAGACCATGTGTTCGTGGCTCTAGCCAGCCCAATCTGACCACACGCAGGGTGCTGTGTCCTCGCTAAGGTTTCTTGGCAGCTTCACTGGCTCATACTTGACCCCACGTGTGGCAGACCGGAGTAGGGCGAAGCACCAGCCCCTCTGGATCCTTCCTCTCTGGCCTTTTTTCTCTCTACCTCTGGATTCATTTTGTCTCCCTGGTATACGCTTTCAAGTCATTACTGAGATATAAGTAATGTTTCCATCCGCAGAGTCTATTCAGCAACAGCAAGAACCCCCCCCATTTGTGCTGGTGCCCAGAAGCTCCATGCATCTGCCTAGCATGGCCTGCAGCATTTTGCAGCCAACTGCACCACATGGCAGCTTTCCTGCTGTTGTAGAAGCAAATCTCAAGCTGGCTGGCATGTCCCTGAAAGCCAGGTTTGCCTCTGGATCTCCGAGAGAGCTGGAAGGTATGGGAGGTGCATATAGGGAGTTTGAGTATGTCTCCAAAGGGGCTCTCGTGCCCAGTGCATTACCAGGCTACAGAAACCAGTTAATGCTCATGGACTGAGCAGGAGCGTAAGCGCAGGAAGAGCTGTAAAAATAACCGGTTGTAGGGCAAAGGCCTTGCATTTTTAATGACACCCTGCCCCTGCGGGAGATCTTCAAAGGAGATCTCATCTATTAGATGGACAATTCTGACCAGGCGTGCCCCTTGAAGAAGGGCTAGTAGTGTGGTTGAATTAGCTTTAAGCAAGTGCTCTCTCCCTTTTTATTGTCCTTTTTATTGATAGCATTGATTGAGAAGAGAGATTGAAATTTAGCTCTTGTCAGTGCAGGGCTTCCTTCAACTAAAGCAGAAGGAGATCCTCAGGGATGTGGGGTGTTGAGGCCTGGGCTGTTGACTCTCAAATCCCTTTTGGAAGAGGCCTGACCTGTATTGTGCAAACCTGGGGATCAGCAGGAGGTGCAGATATGTGTGCGAGCCCTAGTAGAAGGGTTAAAAAAGGCCAACATGATGCACTGAGGAGCAACACACTCGCAGGGAGGTGGCAAAAGCTGGCTGCCTCATTGCTCAGCCACATGAATTTCCAAGGACAGGGGTGCAAAGTCTCCATTTGAATGCCTCTGTGGTTTGGGGCTCATTTTTGAGACCTCCCTTTGGGAAGCCATACCCGGGAATCTGATACAAAGCACCAGCTCCGTGCCATTGTTTAGATCCTGTGTGCCATGAAGCACGTGCACGGGGTGCTTTTGCTGTGTCAGCTAAAACACAGCTAAGGGCTCGGCCCTGCTGCAGGGGGGCTGGGGGTGAGCCCCTCTGGGCTCCCTGAGAGGGGCTGCAGTCTTCTCCTCATGCCTGACCAGCCCGCCTGAAAATGGCAGGGAAGAGATTGCCAGAGCTAATCCAGGAGAGGGAAACGCTTGTGGCCCCACAGGGAGTCAAGTCCATTTGATGCTTTTATTACTTCTTAAGGCTGTTATTAATTTTCTTGTATCACTTTACATAATTCACTTGTTCTTCTGAGGCAGTGAAACAGGGTAATTCTGTATAGGGGTCTTGGGCAGCGGCTGCTTGGGGTTCTTTTTTACCCTTAACGCTCTGCAGAGACCATTGAAGAATGCACTCAGCAGCAGAAAATCCTTCATCTGCCATCTAACTGGGACAGGACATGTTTCATCTACTGACAGCCAGGCACACGTGAGCCGGCACTGAAGCCACCAGAAGCAGCCAGGTCCCTTTCATGTCCAAAACACTGTCCTCCTGGGTCCCTGACTCCCATCAGGCCCTTTTATGTGTTCCCTGCCCCCTGCTTCCGCTAAAGAGCATGTTACCCCCTTGTAGGCAAGGACTTTTCTGGGTTAATCCCAAAAGCCGCACTGCAGCCTCCCCAAGCCAGTCACTGCGCAAGCAGGGGGTAAGAGAAGGACAACCACGGCGTGGCCATGGCAGGGCTTCATCTGAAGGTGAACATCTTCCCATGTCAAGTCAAGAGTCATCCCACCAGCAGCTACAGGCTTGCCCATTCCCAGGTTGTTGGTCCCTACACCTGGCAGGCATCCAGGTTATCGCTGCGACTCCCGAGGCAAGCCGGTGGGTGGTGAGCACCCAGGGGAAAGCTTAAATGAACCATAGAAAGCAACGCACAGTAACAGCGACGAGCCATTTCTGCCGGATCCAGCCCCTCTCCCCAGCGGTTCAAAGCCCTTTATGCCCATGCCTGGGTGCAAATCCCTGCACAGTCTCTGCCTGAGATGGAGCATGGAGCAGGGGCTGTGGGACATCTCCAGCACATGGCTCCTGCTGGCCGTGACCCCAAAGTGCTCCTGAATCCAGGGAGGGACGGAAGAGGACCTTGAGCCCCCCGCATCCAGGTGAAGTGAACAAAATGAGCTCTCCTGGGCTGCTGCAGCAACTCAGGAGGCCAGAGGGGCGTGCATGTCTGCTGGAGCTGAGCGCCCCGCTCCAAGGGCTGAGCAGCCATTCCTGCTGTCACGTGCGGCTTAGGGACAGCCAGAAGCCAGGGTGAGCTATTAAAATACAATTTATTGGTACAAATCAGACACTGTGAAACAAACTTGGTTTAGAAAGAGCTGTCATGTTCTGCACAGATGGGTTGGAAATGAGCTGTCCCACGACAGGAGCAATTGGCAATGCCAGCAGACAGACGGGTGGACAGGCATAGCATGAGCAGGGCAAGGGGAGGGACTGTTCCAGGGCTGGAGTCCTGCCCTTGAGGGCTCCTGACAGCCAGCTAAAAATCCTTAAAGCGAAGCAGGGCACAGTGGGAGATGTCCGCCCTATGCGGGTGGGACCCCCAGCACAGGGGTTACCCCGGGCGTTCAGGACTTGGGGAGAACAGAGATCTGGGTGAAGGCAGGGGGAGGAGGGAAGGGGATGGTCACCTGTGCTGGGGCCCCTTTGATGGCTGG